>SNQJ01S0105967.1:6276-36257 GCA_010110895.2 Picea sitchensis | reverse complement strand
AGAACTTAGGATAAAATAATTACCCATACTTTATACTTTAAGAAATATTAATATAATATTCCTTTTTGGCTTAAGCTCTCTAGCTTATCCCTTTTCCTTAACTTTTAGGCCCCTCCCTTTCCCTAACTAGTGGATTTTAGTCCCCCATCTCTTTTATCATGGTCAGTTTGCATGCAGTGATGTATTTTACATTAATTATGAGACATGTACAAAAATAGGCGCACCGGCCTTTAACATCTAGGCTCTCCGGCCTAATCAAATCATAAGCATCCTAGATTATAATAACTGGCTCACCAACCTATAAAACATAGCATATACACAAAGGCTCGCTAGCCTCACAATCATGCGCACTTAATATGTTGCACGCGGTATCCTGTAATGTGCAAACTTCCTCATTTTACTGCGCAGTACATGCGTGCACTATGCCATGAAATGTGCATACAAAATAATATCAAAACAACTCACCAGCTTAAGTACATTTTCATTTACATTACAATTGGGTTCAGCCTAGGGATATTACACAAAGTACCAGGACAATCAAAATGACAAGATGACGAGAAACACTCCGCCCATAATTTCGACCAAAGATAGGTTTCCTGTCATCACACAAGCACTTAACAGGCACTAAAGAGATCCAAGAAGACTCAACAAACATCAAATCCCACCCAACAACCACCAGACCAAGAAAAAAAGCAAGGAAAACTGAGGTATGTGATTGTTTAGGAAAACATAGCGTATGTACACAACTTGTAGAGGGACATCCTGTGTATGTACACGACTGTCAAGGAAAAAAACACGTATATATTTCAAAAAACAAGGCCAAACAATGGAGAAGGCTGAAAACTCAGAGAAAGAGTGAAAAGAAGTTGTCAAGCAATGACACGACAAGAAACACAATAGGAACGAGAGAAATATAAGGAGAAAAGTACTCCAAACCCAAAGAAAGAAGATTCAATCCCCAGTATGGTCGCCAATTATGTTACGAGGAAAATCTCTCTATGGCTAGGGTAAACCACAAAAGATAGAAATGACTGTAGAAATAAAATCTCTTCTCAAGTATGCTATGAAAAAAAATATGCTAGCAAGACAAGATAAAAGGCCTACCTCGTCTAGACATTCGATGAAGTCCACCGTTGAGCACTTGACCCAAAGCAATATACCTGCAACTAGTCCTAAACAACCAAGCAAAGAAAGCATATGGTGATAATAAATGATGTTAGCACATTCAATAACATAATCCATTAATAAACATGACAAATACGCCCATGGAATAATAATTCAATATATTTGCAAGATATCAATTGGACGAGAAAAGAGTATTTCTATTAATATATGATCACTAGAAGTGAAAATGTTACAGACTTCCGTGTCGGCACTGTTCGGAACCGATAAACTAAGTTCCTTCCAGTTGGGCCTCCACCACTTCAATCCTCTATCAAAGGCAAGCTCATAAGAGAGAAACAATGAGGTTCTCAATCAATAAGGGAAGATCTTGGGGGCTGAACACTATGTGCAGACTTAAAGGACAAAGGGATGCAGACTCAATATGAAGTAAATAATTTCTCCAGAGTAACTTTTCTCTCAAAGTTGAATTCTTTCTCCTCTTTCCATAGCTCGGAATTGGCCCATTAATAGCCTTCAAAATGGAACTGAAGGGCCGAGTTGGAACGTTTCCAGTATATGGAAGGCCAAGGATCATAAATATTCTGTCGTGACATGGAAACCCGACATTAATTTTCATTTGTTGGCACAAATCCTAATGTACGCATGTTGTAGTGGAGCAACCTGCGTATACTCATGCTGTATAGTAGGCAATATGCGTACATGTGGAAAAATGTGTATTTTTAGCTCTGAATTTTACAAACAAGGATGATAAGTCTTCATGGGGAAATGGAAAAAGGCCTTATGTGCAAGATTGCATAGGGTGAGACAAATCTTACTATAACAAATAGAAGTGTTGAAGACATGCATTGTTTTTTAACCTTGCATGCATGAAGATAGTCGTCGATGCTTGCAATAGATCATGGGGCATGTTGTACGATAAGTGTTGGACATAGTGGTGACCACAATGTGTATGAGAAGATCATTTGCAATATATGAAAGAAGATCAATTTCATTTCTGATGATGTGCGTATCCATGTTGGTCACTACAATGAAGGTTATATTTCTCTTCCATTGGAATGGCCTGAAGATGATCCACAAGGAGGTTGTTGTGATCGTTGTTCATTGGTTGTTGTCCAACGATCAGGTTTTGTGTATCGATGGTGGCCTCTCCATAGCCATACCAAAGCCAAATGCGTTGGGGCACTTTCTCCCATCATCTCTTGGGCCCTGGCAGAATCGTAGCTCCAACCCTGATTTCTCTCTCGATATGGCCTTCAAGACCATTACCACCATGTTTNTTTTCTTATAATATTTTTCTTCCAAAGTTCTCTTGTAATATTTGGACTTATAATGCGTAGGGTTCAAATATCACATGGAATTTAAACCATATAAGAATTTGGATTTTAATATATTCCCATGTATAATCTAGGAGTTCCAAAAAAGTCCAGGATGTAAAAGGGATACTTTTAAGAATGATGCACAATTTTGTAATGGGTGCATAGAACCATAGAAGTTTCCCATTTGCGCATATTTCAACATCAGATTTGGCATCAGAATTGCCTTGAAACTTGATATGTTGCACTTTTTGTAGTAGGGGTTTAAAACCATGGGATTCCACAACTAGTGCACATTTTGGATATAATGCACAATTTTGTAATGGGGGGGGTTATAAAACCTTATATTGTTCCCATTTTGTGCTCATGTTTGGCACATTAGAATTGCCTTCAAATTTTGATGTAATTTCCATATAAAAGCCATGAAATTGGCTTGAAAACATCATGTAGAATGATTATAAATCATTGTAATGGTTGTTTAGACACTCTTGAGTGAGGAGAGTGAGAGGCGTTATTTTTCACCTTAAGCCTTAATTGGATTATTTGTAATCGTCATGTAATCAGTTGAATGAGGCGATTTGCCTAAGCCTATTTTGGCATTCATTGTAAACTTGACCAAAGGGTGTATTTATAAACTCTTGGAAAGTAAGGTACTCCAAATATTGAAGTACAGGTCATCAACTACAGGTTGAAAAAATAATGCAGATGTGGGCTTCGAAATTTTAACTCCGAAGAACAAAGGTGAAGGAGACATGGGTGTGTCTTTTTCCAAACATTTGCTTTGCAACGGTTGCAAGTGTTGGCTTCACATTTTGATTCTGAAGTACATGGGTGAAGGAGTATTGAAGGAATGTGCCTTTTGAAGACATTTGCATACAGATACAGTTGATTATTTTGGAGACCAAAAGGTTCTTTGTGGGGAGGCGTGATCCAAATAGATTTCCACACATGGAAGGACTTTACTGTGTTCACCAAGTTGATTTGCAGAGTGGTGAAGGTGGTGAAATTATATGTTTTGAGTTTTATATTTCTCATGCATTTTATTAATGCTTTCTGAGAAAAGGGTCTCATGCATTTATGATTTTATGAGATGCTCATGAATTTAATTATGTTTTATGAGATTTATAAAAACTCATACATTATTTTTCACTTTTGATGTAAAATGATTAATACTTGCGAGGAAATTAGACTCACGTATTTTTCATTAAAATTGTAATTATGGAAATTGGTTTTTATGTGAGAAACCACCTCGCACCAATTTTCCATTATTCTCAATTATAGGTTGAGAGAATCAAGGACATGGATGAAGAGTCTTTGGGTTGTTTTGAGACTTTTCCCATTATGTGCTTGAAGATGGTTTGAGATCCTACATTCATGGATCTTGTCTTTCTTATTTTGTAATTATATCCTATTATTGTGGATCTATGAATTAATGCTCTTTCTTAAGACAGGGTGAGAAAAAACTATATAATGACTTATGTGAGCCTTTTGTAAGGGAGATGAGAGTAATGGAAAATGAATGAATGGATTTAGAGAGCCATAGTGCTACTACTCCTAAGCTTTGAGAGACTTATTCATGTAAGGAATTATCCTGCTTAATGTACGGAGAGATATGAGCATTAGTAGTCTTTTTGAATCCTCATTGAAGGAGAAGACATCTCTTATGTAATCACTTATGAGAAGGTCCCAACATGTTTTGAAGAAGGAATGAAAGCGATCTGTATTCCAATTGAAGTGGCTCCGAATACATAGCCCATGATGGGTGAACTCCATTACCAACATTGGTTGTCTCTCTCTTGTCTTTTCATGTTATTTATTCCATTTGAGTTCATGTATGTTACGTATTATTGTTTAGAAGTATGGTTGATCATGGATTCATATTCCTTTTAATACTTATGAAAATACTTCATTAGAAAATGATTCTCGATTGAAAACTTGCGTAGAGTAAAGTACTTTCTCTTTTTCAGATCAAGCATAAACTAGGAAGCCAAATCATGCACACATAAACACCAATATTTTTGGGTAGATACCCCTAGAAAAACCCTAGAGGTAAAACCCATGATGAGAATTATTTTATTATGCTAAAATAAGGGCTCCCATAACATGGATAATGGCCCATTGAGAGAAATACAACTACAAACTAACCTGGAAAGGTTTGACCTGTTGTACGATCAGTTTTGGCATGCTTTTCGAGGTATCCACGAATTTCCCTTATGTGACCCATGNCTGTCTCCATTGTGACCCGTGGATGTGTATGGAAATATATGTACAATCCAACACCCTCTTATGGCTTCCTTTGACTGAAACCCACTCGCATATGCCTTTGTTCTCTCTTCTCCTTGACATGTATGATCTCTATATGAAATTCCTTCTTCACCTATCCAAGATCTTGAACCACTGTCTTTCGTGATCCAATACTCTATGTGTTGACTCTCTTAACACAACTCCTATAAAGTGTCTTTATCCTTCACCCTAGCCTTGATTTTATAATTGTGACTTACAATCTATTTCTAATCTCACTTGAGATTTAGATTGCATGCAAAGACTACATGCTAAGATTACATGTTGAGTACTTTTAGCACTTTCCTCAAATAACTCAATTAACTAATTACATAATTAATTAATAAAAACAATTTACTTTAATTATTCCTTTAAATAAATTAAATTCAAGAGTAGAAGGCTTTGGGTGATTTCCATGTGTCTAGACATATAGACTTGTGTGGAAATACCCGTCCGACGCTACCACTAACATCAACATTTGGGTACTACATCAAGTGTATCAAAGCTTCCATTGTGTGACTCTAAATTGTAGGTAGGTAATTATTATGTGCATCTTGTGGTACTAGATTAGGATTGTGTTATTTAATTGAAGATAAGGTGTCCTTGAAGAGTTCTTGTGTGGCCTTTGAGAAGGAAATTCTAGTAAAGACATTTTTGGTGCGAGACGTTTTGTAGAAAATAGTGCAAGAGTTGGTAATTGTTGAGAATTACCAAGAGTGCTACCATGAGGATAAAACATCTCTGGAAGTAGAGATTCGTGACTGAAGAATTTATAATTGAATAAACCTACAATAAGGAATAATTGTACATAATAGAATATTGCATTGATTGCAATATAGAGTGGAAGAAAAGTAACCCTAGAGAAAGAAGACACAAGGAAGAAGAAGAGAGGAAAATGGATGAGATGAATGAAGAGAATGAGAAGAGGAAAATTGTGATCGTTATATATCTCTTGGAGAATGTTTCTTGGGAAAGTAAGACACCTTAATTCAAGATATTTAAGAAAAAACACTTAAAATAATAAGGGAAAGGTTTGATCTTTTTGAAACCCGGTAGATAAAGAACCTTGCAAATGCGACTTATGAAAATAAAGAAGTGTTAGAGGATGTGTATAGAGAGATGGAACATTATATTGAATTAGAGAATAATAATGCATTTCCTAAAAGACCCCAAAAGATAAAATATGTTGGGAAATCTATTGAAGAGACGAAGAAGAGTGAAGAGCTTGTAATAGACATTTTTATTGAACATAATTAGATGATGAATGGGTGAAAAATATATCAAGTGAATTGGAAGAATACATGTTTAACCCAAGGGTTTGTTTGGGAACTCATGATTTTTCTAAAGGCATTGATATTGTTGTTTCTATAGGTTTAGAATAAATTATTGATGAAGATGGACCTAGAGATCATGAAACTCTTGATACACAAGATGAATATGATAGTAGAAGAATTGAGATTATAGATTGAATAAAAAGATGAGAATCAAAGATATGCTACAAAAGATAACCTTGAAGCTTATGAATATGTTATTGCCAAGAAGATTAGTACAATCCAAGAATACCTGATTAAATAAGTCGATGAAAGAAGAATTTAAGTCAAAGAAGAAACAACAGATCACCAATTGCAAAAACCGTATGAAAAATATGTGATAGGTATGGTTGTTATGGATCAAAATGAAATTGTAAACAATTTGAATTATGAATGAAGATCACTGGAAGATATTCTCTTTAAAACAAATAGTGTTGTTGAGATTGTTATTGAGGCAAATCATGAAGGTTATGAAAGAATTTTTTTTGATAGTGCTTAAGATAAGATAGAAGTAAAAGAAAGCATATATATTGATTTGGTGCAATGCCAATTAGAAAGTAAATAAGATGTTGAAGAAAAGTTTCATTTGCAGATGAAGGAGAATGATCTAGATAAGCATGATATGGAGGAAGAAAGAAAGGATACTAATGAAATTCATGGATGGTGTTGTGTGTGAAAAAAAACCTCCCAATTTTCTTGTCTTAGCATCTCTCCAAGACAAGAAATCCCCNNNNTCTCCCTCTTTCCCTCATTCAAATTGATACACCCATTTTTTTCCTCTCCTCTCCCTGCCTCATCATTTCCAGTTACTCCTCAGATCACTTCTACCCGACAATCCACACTTTTGCAAGTTCCCTCTTCTTGCGTTGACACATGGCACATTGTAGTGCACACCCTTTATTTCACCTCTATATTGGTGTGCCATTGATTCCTTCGCCAATACATAAGCCACCTCCGTTTGAACTTGAATGATGAGCTAGCGTGCCTCCACTAAACTTCACTAACACATGTCTTCCTCACCTATGAAGTACGTGTGATCAATGCCAACACATCTGTAATGTTCACATTCATCATCACCGCACACACTCCTTCCACTTGTGTCAATGTATCACATAACGGTGACACTCCCTCCCTTTTTCTTCGTTACAATGCTTATCGATGAGGTTCACCTCTCTGCCCCCATGACAAGTTTCCCTCTCCTATCGTTGATGAGATAGTGGAAGGATGCTAACCCCTCATCATCATCGAGCACATTGATGAAAATATTCTCCCTCTAGCCAATCTTGATCAGGTCAGTGTATACCACTTTCGTCTTGAGTCCTATATCACTCCCCTCCTAGATCATATCCCTTCTTGTTGTGCTCATCAGTCAATCCCCTTAAATTTTCAATGACTAAACTCTCCACGCCTATCTAGACATGTGGTAAATAATTTCCTATCTCATCTAATTCACTTCATATCACAGTTGTAATCAAGTTTGTAGTGTTCCACAGTGTCTTTCTTCATGCACATGGTACTAGCTTGATTTTTTTGCGTTTCATGACGTTATGAGTAAATACTAATTGTGAAAGCACCATCTAGCATAATATTGGTTAATCATGACGTCTGTTGGTCTTACGTTGGCACTGAGGTACACTTCGAAAGAAACTCAATCCCCATAGCTCCTAGGTAGTACTAAGAGATCCAAATGCCAATTGGTCATTTTGGTGGATTTATAACTTTGTGCTACCGATGCATCACTACAATGAAAATGGATGAACTAAGTCCCTATTCATCATGGATGCCACAAAAACTTATGGAATCAAATTCTGATGAAGCAATGGCAAGGACAGGGTCTAAAATTTCATTTAAAAATGTCATTTCTCACAATTTTGGGTATTGGGCAAAGTGGATTTTTCACTCCTTAAATAGGATATTTGTATGGATTACACAATTAATATTCCAACACAACTGACATAATCAAAATCCGAGGTCTAGAAGTTTCAAAATGATCGCACATGATTTCCCACCAAGCAAGCCTCACTAACTGTGGCCATCATAAACATGGATCCACTCAAAATGCTTGAACAACATATTCAGTTATTTTGATAGAAGCTTCTCTCTGTGCTATCTGTGTTTCAAAAAATGGCACATCAATCGGGCATCATATGAGGAATTTATGGGATTTTGAACTCAAGCTCTCATTGTATCTTACGTAGGACACTTAGAAATTTTCCAATTTTTCTTTCCCAAGAAGGAGAAGTTCCCTTCAACTCCTTCGAAGTGATTCAGAAGAGTTTCCTTCAACTTATCTGATTCATATCGAAGAATTTAGTTCAAAATCCTCCGATACATATCGAAGAAGTTAGTTCAAACTCCTCTTATACATATTGGAGAAGTTAGTCCAAACTCCTTCGATAGATATCAAAGGAGTTAGTTCAAACTCCTCCGATGGAAAGTCAAAGGAGTTATTTCAAACTCATTCGATGGAAAGTCGAAGGAGTTAGTTCAAATTCCTCCGATGGAAAGTCAGAGGATTTAGTACTAACTCCTCTGATGGCATGTCGGAGGAGTTAGTATTAACTCCTTCGAAACATAAAAAACTACATTTCGTAAAATGGACATAACTTTTGACTCGAGTGTCTGTTTTGAGCTTTCATTATATCGTTGGAAAGGTATTTTTGAGATTTACAACTTATTATTTATATTATTTGAGAAATTAATAACCTATGGTATACTTAGTTTTGGATTAATATTTGACACCTTGTTAATAACCTCGAAGAACACCTCACCTCAACCGCGAGTAGAGGAACCATGAATCAAACTCAGGGAAGTTTATACATGATACTTCAATTATTTAATGCCTCAATTATATGTGTTATAATGACTAGTTTTAATATTTTATTTGGAGTTACTCTCATCTATGGTATGTTGAATGGTTCCAGGTACCAAGTCGAGGAGTGTCGTTCTCAACATTCTCACGATGAAATCTACAGCTAAAGACGATGAAGGAGAAATAACGAAAGATGTAGTAGTGATAAAAGTGTGTCAAAGAAAATATTAGGAAAATGGATGAAGAAGAGATCTAAAAACTCCATGAAGATCAACTTTCAAAGTCAGATGAAGAAGATTCTCCCATGCCCAGACCAGTATGCATGATGCACAAAGAACATATGGCCAAAATCTACGACGATCCACCAACGCTAGGAGACAAATTCAAAATGTAATCACTTTCCTAGTTACTCATCATCACAAAGAGGATGAGGACAAAAGTTGGAAGATGAAAGGCCAAAGGTCTTATTGAACCTCAATAAATACTAGAATTGAACCCAAATAAACAAATTTTGGCTCTTCAAACATTTTACACTTTTGAACTAATTTGGGAATACAGTGTCAACTAAAATTGGAGAGTTTTCCTTAGATTTTTCATGTACTTTTACTAAAACTGTTAATACGAAGAAGCCCTCAAGGCCAAATTTTGATAGAGATAAGGACTCACATGTGTTTTTGTTTTGTTGTGAACTATTTCAAGCAGAATGTTTGTTGTTCACATGGGCTGTAAGATCATGTTTGTTTATGTACTATTCTAACTCAATATATGTCTTCTTGCAGTTTTGTTACTCTTTCTTATATTACATGTCCTGATCGAATGAGTTGTGAATGTATTAAAAAATGTGACTTAGACTATTCTAGTTATAGACTTGTATGCATGTGTTTCTAACTCTGTGACTTCATGATAGCTATCTGATTGGGGTTTATGCATAGTTTAGTTTCATTTCAACTCATTATGTTACTGTAGTTCACTCAATCTTAGGATAGGGTAGATTAGAATTAGATTATATTCTTGCATTTACATAGTCTTCATCTACATCCTTCGTTTGCATAACCATCCATCACTCACTCTCATCATTGGATGATCCAAACAGATCTTTTACACGACTATAGTTGAGTTATCAAGCATGTATTGATTAACCAATTAGGAATCTTAAAGAAAGAGGAAGAAGTTGTAGAAGAAATATAACAGCCATATGAACATGTACAGAACTGAAATGAAGCATAAAACAATAGCAAACCATGACACCAATGTGATAACAGAGTTCGACAATCTCGCCTACGTATCCAGGCCTTTGTCTCAGTGGGTGAGGCTTTCTTATTTATGTTCAAAGCTCAATACGTACATCACAGTAGTGCCAAAAGGTTACAAAACTGATATGGTATTTTTCTAACAGATCTCTAGAACCCAACAGAAGAAGCGACACTCAAATCGGATGACCGAAGCTCCCAAAAATGGTCCGCAAAGGTGCTCTCCTCAACAACTTCCCTACATAAAAATGTCTTTGGCTTGAAAAATATTCATCATAAACCTACTCTGAATCTCCTTTAATGGCCTCAAGAAGGCCTGTTTTATATAGATCTGGAGTTGGTAACCATCTCCCAACCTCCTCCCAAGATCTGGCCTCAAATTGGACCCAATATCCCCAAAAAATGGGCTACATTCCCCAAATCTGCTGAATAAAATCCACAAAATCAACTATTCTACAGTTATAAAACCCACTTTTGCATAAATAAAGAGATAATCCCCCTCTGGCTTGGCTCGCGCCCTCAAACATGGTCACCTGGCAACATATGGCCAAGCGTTAACCCCCTAGGGGCTATGCATTGGCCCTTATCCCATGAACTCTGGTCGCATGGTGAATCTCGAATCCATGGGCCAATCCCCTAGTCTACCGCACCAAGTATCAAATCCTGGGTCATATGGCATGGTCCCGAAACCTAGGATTAAGAGCTCATTTCGTTACACCCATGTGCTAGATGTTAAAGCACCGGTCACATTGGAACAGTCCCGTGGTAAGTCTACATCGAGGGATGGGGCTAGGCCCCATCCCTAACTTCACCTGGATAGCAATACATATAAACTTAAATATAAAGTTTATTCCATAGTTGTTAAGAACCAAAGGTGGGTGGGCTCGCTAGCCCGACCTTGCCAAGACTATAGCTCGGTGGGAGGTCTCTGGTTTGAATCCCTGAAACTCATTTTTTTTTTACCATATGAAATTTAAGCCAATCCATAGGTGCCATGTGGAAGCCCATGCCTGGGCCACGTGGCACTTTTCCATTCATCGTGAGATCTTCCACTTTCCAAACATTGGTTGTTACATCTGTAAGCGTCGTACCCTGCCACTTGTTTTCCTTGTCAATGTCATACCCTGCCACATGTCGTCGTATGGACGAGCCATGTTTCATCATACGTATGTGCCACGTGTCACTTCCTTGTTGGTCCACCTGTACCTACCACATCATCAGTTTGTATGCCTAGTCAGCTTTCCACGTTAGCTGTACATACCATGCCACGTCTATGCCAACTGTGCTACCACGTTAGCTATATGGTCGTGGCATGTATAGTTAGTTGCCACGTGGTACTGTACGAACTGTACAGTCAACATTTTTTTGCATGTTTGGAAAAACGAACAGATCGTCATAACTTGAGCATACAACATATGTTTGAGTTCGTTCAAGTTGCATTGGGTTTGTATCGATGAGGCCTACGCGCACATCCTTTTTGAAGCCATTCTGAGAAATTTGATTTTTAGGCCTTTCTGAGCCCCATCAAACTCTTGGATCTGATTCTGGATCATTGGATCATGCCACAACCGATAGAACCAAACTAGAAATGGCTTATGGGACATAATCCGGATGGGTTCCCTATTCCAAATGGTGAGAGGTCTAATTGGGACTTCTTACCAGGGAGAACCCCTTACTATTATCGGGTGAATTTGGACCTGCCAGCAGATGGATATATTTTCCAAGTAATGATTGAACTTAAAATTTCTACCAAATAATATGATAGCATGGAGAAATTTCTCCAAGAATTTTAAGCTTTTAAAGAAAATAGATGTATTGAATGTCACCTGTGAAATAAAATGGATTGGATAATGGAAGATGTGGACAATTTTGGCTGAGAAATTGATGAAAGCTCATGGAAGTTGGGTTGTAGTGTCAAAGAGTGTTGAGTTGATGAATGTTGAATTCCCTTGGAAAGAGTATGTGTTAAGAATTGAAATAATGAAAGAATGGCTCCGGAATATGAAGAGATGGAAGGATCTTGATGTTGGAAAATTGGTTTGGACAGTTGGTTGTCATTGATGTCAACCCTTGGAGAGCGATCTTGGAGATTGATGTCAACCCTTAGAGATTGATGACAACCCTTGGAGAAGTCTAGAAGCCCCAGATATATGGATGAGATCGTTGGACAATTGGTTATCATTTGTATGATCGATATTGATGGTGATTTAGTTGGGTACATTTTATGTAGTCATGATGAGTTAGTTGGGTACATTTGATGTCGTCTACATCTAGCCCCGGAGGTGTGGTTATGGGACCCGACGTTTATTGAGGAATAATGATGTGAAGGACAATGAAGTTTTAGGTAATACTATCATAGATGGATATTTCATGTCGTTTTGTTTCTGGTGATATGTGGAATGCCACGTGGTTCCTCACGGTTAGGGAGATATGGCCTTGTGAAGTTGGAAGCCCCGAAGAATGGGCAAGAAGCCCTAGTTGGTTACAATTCAATGAGTAAAAAGGGATAAGTGGTTGTAACAATAAATTTAAGGAGCCCTAAGATTAAGGAGAGGGGCTACCTAGCAAAATCATAAATAACCCTCAAGGATTCATTCACAAGGACACATTCACACACTTATTTATTGATAATATATCTTGTGATCTAGTAAATTGTTATGGTCTAGTGATTTTGTTATGGTCTATTTTGGTATTTTGGTGAATAGAACAGAAATTCTGAGGCCACGAAGAAAGCGTGAGAAAAAACCGAAAGTTTTATATTTGTAGAAGGTTGGGGTTTCTGAAAAACCCTAATTACTGAGATCATTGCGGGTTACACTATACTTGTCTAGTGAGGCATCCTCGTGGTTCAACTAGTGTCTGTCTAGTGAGACACTTGCAAATTTGGGAAAATATTAGTTCTGGGTTGTTGATTGACTGTGGAAGAAGCTACATGTCAGATTACAGAGTAACATATCAGCTATAAGATTAGAGGTACGGGTTAAGGATGATGGCTTTGGTGTTATGGTACATGCATGGTGATTCTAGTATATGTTATGGTACATGCATGGTGATGATATCATGTGATTTGGTGCATCTTGGTAATGTGATGGTACATTGATTAGAGGTATTACTGGTTGGTTTGGTTTCTGGTTTAGTTACATGTTATGGTACATACTTGAGACTTGGTATATTGTATCTTGGTGGCATTGAGGAGCATGATTGAGGCATGTGTTTGAGGACCTTGTTATCTTACTTGAGGCACATCATTGGATGTATGGTGAATGTTGATTGAGGTCTACTTGTTTTGATACATTGCTTGTACATATCTTGGATACATTGGCACATGGTTTAGGGTAGTTGGTTGAGGCATATCATGAGTGATATGACACGTGTTTGAGGTATATGGTTGGCATATTGTATGTTTGATGATGTTATTGGTATTGGTACATTGATAGAGGCACTTTTTAGTGATCTTGGTGTATGCTTAGTACACATTTGGCACATATTATTGGCATATGGTTGAGGCACTTCATTGATGATATCTTATGGTATATGGTATGGTGTTGATGTACATGGTGGATGTACATGGTTTATGTGCATGATTGGCACATGGTGTGGTACAGGTGGTGATACAGATGTGGTGCATGGTTGATGCACTTGCTATTTGTGCATGGTTGATGCACTTGTTGTGTTACAAGTGGTGATACAGGTTTGGTGCATGGTTGATGCACTTACTATTGGTGCATGGTTGATGCACTTATTGTGGTACAAGTGGTGATACATGTTTGGTGCATGGTTGATGCACTTGTTGATGGTACAAGTTTGTACTTGGTTGAGACACATATCTTGGGATGGTATGTGGTGATGTTGGTACATGATTGGTAGAGGCCTGTGTTGGTGATGTTGAGAATATGGTTTGAGATATGCTCTTGGGGTGTTCTTGGCATGAGTTGCATGCAAATGAGAGTGGATCTAGTTTCATGGACGCAACAATTATTTTTTGGACAGGTTGTTGTGACAGTGATTGATAGGTTGGTTAGTGATAGGTTGGAAAGTTACAGGTTGATGTGACAGTGGCAGAGACAATGGTAGTGGCAGTGGCAGTGATTGTGGTAGTGACAGTTGGTCTACACTTGTATTTCAGGGAGGCATGATGAGGCAAGGAAAGGGGGTTGTATCCTCCTTCTAGTTGGCGTCATAGAATCAGGGAGTTGGAGCTTCCTTCAGGTTAGAACCTAAGTACTAGGTGGTTGTGTGTTATCGTAAAAATTGGTAAGCGGACAAAAACTGATCTCCCTAGTTTCAACAGGAAGCTAGAACAAAACAAGGCAGAATACAATTTTCTCCTTAGATTTCATCGTAATATAAACTAGTTCAGAGAGGGACAAATGACATACTATTTAAATGACATTTGATCCTCTCTAGTGTCGTCCTTGCTGCTCCAAACCAACAAAGAAAGAGAACAATGGTATATGTATTCCAATGAATTCTATGCATAAGATCAAGAAGTTATACAATAAAAGTAGAGATGCCTTTATAGGGAAGAAATGTATTATTGCATTGTATTAAATGAAAGTGGAGAATACAACCCATGTCTTGATGTTGCAAGGTCCCTTCCAATGGCCCTTTGCTTCAACACACATACCTTTTATCCAATGCTTTTGATGAAGAACATTCACAACCTGACTTGGAGAGCTAAAGCAAAGCTATCTTGAGTACAATCTACAACGGAATTCTTCATGCATAAGCAAGCCTCGTCTTTCCCATGAGAGATCCCTCTTTATATAGGGTGAAAGAGGGATGGATGAGGAGATTAGGATGATCCCACTAAATCAGAGAAGAGAGTAAGATCCAAACCGATTGGAGGCCACCTCATCTTCTAGAAGATTCCCTTCTAGAACTTTCATGAATTTCACTTTTTCCTCTTGTTTGAGGATCGTCGCACCCTATGCACATGCATATTGTGGTGACACCGCAGTCTAGTTTTGGTGCAGCATGCAACGATTAAGCATCATTGCATCCCAAGCGTTGAGAAGGGTGCGATGATCTCCTTTGATGTGTTTTTAAGGAAGAAAAGATAATCCACTTTTCTCATGGAGAAAGTATCATTTAGTATCTTCAAGGAACATGGAAGTGAGTAATGCACATATCGCCAGGTGATCACAGGGGTGACCAAAATAATGTGTAACATTGTAGCCACCTTCTGGTTGGAACCGAAGAACCAAGGGGGTTGTATCCTCCTTCTGGTTGGAGCTAGAGAATTCAAGGATTTGTAGCTTCCTTTAGGTTGGAGCCTGTAAATAGGGGGTTGCAGCCTCCTTCCAATTGTAGCTGTAGAATTGGGAAATTGGTGCTTCTTGTTGATATTATGGTAGTTGTGGGAGGTATTTACCTCCATGTGTAAACCTGATGAGAATAGAATATTCTGGGAAGCAAGAAGAAACCCTAATTAATTGGTTAATAACCCTTGAAGACAAGTCAGCTCAAGAGAATAACTTGTATTAGGTTATTAGCCTCCAAGAGAAGAAGTCGACAAAAGGAAATATTATATACTAAGTAAATATGCACCCATAATGAGAATTCGGCCCAAGCATTTTGCTAGATTTAGTATAAATACAGGAGGCCAGTCTTCATTCTGGCAGGCATTCTCAGATATGCAGAAGCAACACTTGTGCACACTGCAGTTAGCCAGTTTGTGCACAAGTTTGGAGGAGAGTTGTCGTTGCAGATGTTGCAGCTAGCAGATTTCAGTTTTGGCTTGGACTGTCTCTTGGTTATGGTTTAGAATCTCTGATCAACTTTTTCTTGGTGTTTTATCCTTGGAGAAAGATGCGCCACCCTTTGCTTGGCTATCTAGCCTAGGGTTTTCTTCCATAATGATTCTCTGTCAAGGTTAAGGTGCTCGGGGGTGGTTTTGGCCTATGGTTGGGTGACAATAATGATATTGTATATGGTTAAATGAGCACATCCATTAGATTCTAACACTTCCTATGAATGAATTCTTCACATATAAGAAATCATTATGTGGTTTTCTCCCATTTGGGTTTCCACATAAATAATGATGTACTGTGTTCTTGATGTGATTTTGATGCTTATGATTACATGCTTATGATATATATATATAATGCAATCATAGATGATACATTGATGATAAATTTTTGAACATTGTTGATAAAGTGAAATAATATATATTGTGGTTAAAAGTGGTATAAAGTGCTCATACTGATTCACCCCCCTCTCTCTGTATTCCAATAGTTGAAACAACATGGAATATTGAGAGCATGGAAGGACTTAGAATAATGATTTACTTTTCTTTTTTGAGTAAAAACTTGTTAAAGAGATATCATCCAAAGAATCAAAACAATGCCACATAAATAGAGGATGATTGTGTCTAAGGGAGTTGTGAAGGATCAATATTGTTTCTTTTAATAAAATTTATGCTCTATTTTCAATTTCAAAGTAAGTGTGAAGTGATGCACATGTGGAAAGAAGATTCCAATGTAATCCATGGACTTCAATAATTTGAGGGAACATAGAGAGATTGTATCCCCAAGAAGTAGAAATAGAGGAAGTGAAGAGAAAGAAGTATTTGATGGGATTGCTTGAATATTGTGAATGTTCATGTCTAGAAGAGTTATGGAAACTAATTCAAGGCATACCCTAGTATTTTGAAGACTTGAAGAGTGAAAATTTCTAGAAATAGAAGGTTATTGGTTCCAGATTGAAAAATAAAGCATTTTTATGGTAAGACAAGTTGCAGATGGACACAGGTAGCAACATAAATGAGGAGACCTAGAATGTTGAAGAGATGGTTATGGATTTTGGATTACTGAGAGGGGGGGTGAATCAGTAATAGTGCAATTATAATCCTTTTTATCCAAGTGTTATATCAATGTAGTATATATCCAATAATGAGAAATAAGAAATGAACAATCACACACATACACAATACACCAGTGTTTTACGTGGAAACCCAAATTGGGAGAAAACCACGTAATGATTTTTCTTATATGTCTTGAAGAATTACATTCATTGGAAGCACCAACTTCCTTTGTTTTCCAGTTGCAACTGGAAGGAGGCTCCAACCCCCTAGTTTCTCAGGCTACAACCTGAGGGAAGATCCAACTCCCCAATTCTCTGGCTACTACCAGAATGAGGGTACAACCCCCTATGTTCTCTGGCTACAACTGGAAGGTGGCTACAACCACTTGTCCTTGCCACGTCCTGCCACCCTGAAGTAGAAGTAGAATGATGGAACCACTGTCAACCTGTCACTATGATATATACTGTTGTACAAATATATCAACCTGTACCACTGACCTGTATCCAATCTGTACAACTACCCTATAATCAATTTGTACCTGAACTGAACATGTATCCACGAAAATACAACATATATGCGACCTGTAGTGATGCATCTCGTGTATGTATGCACCCTATCTGTTATGTAGCCCGCATATGTACGCACCCTATCTGTTATGTAGCCCGCGTATGTACGTGCCCTATATGTTATGAAACCTACGTATGCCTTCTGAAACTAGGGTTTCCTTTCACTTGAAAACTTCTGACCGTCTTTTTGACGGGAGAAATTGACCGCTCGTCAACTGGAAGAGTGAATTCGGTTCGGGGTTGTCTAATTAACCCAAGCCGTTTGGATTAATTCACTCCGATGGGTTTAGCGGATCCGTTGCCCGAACTAAGTTCTAAAGAAAGCGAAAAATAACTAAAGAAAATGCAATACTTAATAAATAACAATCACTAAAATCTATATGTACATTTATATATATATATATATATACAATTTATTTAAACAATATATGTTTAATAATTCTATATACAATCTGTACAAAACATGAGTTTTAATCTAAACTCGTAAAAATCAAATGTAAATTGGTTCCTTTAACAACAATAATAAAGAAAGTGAAAATACTATTTAATTTTTTGGTTTGTTTTCTNGCAAACGAAATAAAATGACAAACTAACCTATTAATGCATCCAATGTTTGTTCGACAGAGAATATCCAGCCACTTTATCCGCGAAGTAAACCTGCAATGGATCTTAAGGTTGTTCCGAACAAAAGCGAAACAATGCGCTGGAGATTGAGTTTTGGTAACAAAACATAAAATGGACACAGTTATAGTGATCTTATGATTTGCAAGTAACTACGACGAAATAAATCTTCCTGTAAGAACTTGCATGTAAACATTCAATAGAAATTAGAGATAAATCTCCTAATTTAAATTGGATAGATGATCATTGTGTATATATTGTATCTGAAACATAAAATATGGACAACATATAAAAATGAATCATATCAACTTGCAATAAATCATGATGACGAAAGCAATCACCATCTATTATCAAATCGACATAAACATAACTTGAATCAAAACATCATACAAAAAAGCTAAAGTTGTAACGTGCATTCTATTCCATTCAAGTCTGTGATAAAACACCCATACTCTTGCCCCAGGCCAAGATGATGCAATGTTTACAAAATGATATGTTTATATAGGTTTCAGGGAACATAACTGTTTCCTGTTCATAAGATCAAATTGGTTTCAAAAATAAAGGGGGATGCAACCACCCTGATTTCACTAGATATAAAAAAACTACCAACAGTCTAATTCTGTTTATTCAAAATACATAATGGATATGGATGGGAGATCTCAAAAGTGCCTCATATCATATTTGAAATCATGGGCTCCTTAATTATCCTGAAAACACAAGAAAATAGGAAGATCTCAGATATGTTTTCTCTCATCAAATTAAACAATTCGAATTTTCTTAATTGGCTACAAAATCTTGCGATTCTGTAGCTAGTTATAATAGCAAATGCAATCTCATTTTATTGAATAAATAAAACAGGCTAATCTTAATAATAAAAATAGTTTATTCAATCAAACCAAATATCCTAACTTAAGAATGACAATAATCATGCTAACAAAATCATACCTCTAATCATAAAACCAAATCGTATCAAGAAACTTTGGAGTTAACGATAGTTGTAATTGCCTCTACGTTTTTTAAAATCACATGACCTATGGTTTTCAAACACTTCTCCTTCCCTTGGATGATGGATTCAAGCCTGTTGTTTTCGTTTGTTAACATATCAACTTGGTCTCTTAAAAACTTGACCCATGACTGTAGAAACAGGACATCGATATAGTATCTGTCGATCCACGATAGGCATACATCACATTGTGACTGTGAGGCGTTTGCATTAGAACGAACAAGATTACAGATCAGAGAACCCTCCATATGGATAGCAAATTTATTGCAGAGCTAGATACCAGGAAACTATGGGTTATCTTTCAAACAAGGAGGCAAATTATCGACATAGTTATAGGGTTGGTCAGGGTATAGCCCGAATGACATAGGGTCTTCTTCAGCAAGAATTTGTCAATTTATGAGTTTGATCTTTCGTTTACTTCAATCATGCTGATCGGGTCTGCACGGGAGTTTGTTTTATTTCGAAGACTTCAAGAAATTAACCGACCAACTCTTTTGTTTTTGAAATTGACATCAACACTACCTTTTAACTTCTTTCCTGTATGTTTCTTCACAGTTTTAATACAATCCTTTGGATGTGTAACCGGTTGACTGTCCTGTTGAATGACATTAGGGTAGCTTGAGGGTTCGATGTTAGGGGAAAAATAAAAAGCCTGGAGAGGTGGAAGAGAGGCCGTCGGGTTCACAAGGGTTTCCTCAACGACTGGCTTATCTACTTCTCCCAATTCAGGGTTACCAAAACCATTTTGCGTAATGAACGAATCCCAACAGTCATTTTGTGACTCTAACTGATGCATGAGGATGATTTTAATCAGGCCATGATGAAAAAGACTTGAATCTGACCTCTATTTCTTAAATCTTTTCCCCATTTTATATAGACTTCTGAGTAGGTAATAAGGCATATTCAACGGAAAACCAATAAAACTCATAAGCAAGCGTAAATGACATAGGAAAACAAGTCTGAATCGTCCCTCACATGTGATGAATTGCTTCACTACAGCAAGTAAATCATTCCACCTAGTTTTCAAGAATGAAATTGGCATACCTCTATCACAGCTGGTTATTTTTCGTGAGGTAAACAGTAAAGTCCAAGGGACTTCCTCCACTTTCATGTTTTTGAACGATTTCTGACCAAGCAATGGCAATCCTGTGGCTTGAGTCAGGAACTCTTCAGTTACTTCCAATTTCACATCACCGACTTTTTCCCTACAACCATCAAAGGTTAAGGAAAACTCTTGGGTGACCTGAAGATTAAAACCCTGAAACTTTTGACGAAAATATGCCAACCATTCCTTCCAAAATCCTCACTAGCATTATCATATGAGAGGAGGGTTTGGATACCGTTCGGTTCAACCCTTACCACCGAAGACATACTGAACGGAAGGGTAATTAATGCACAACACACAGGTAGGGTTTGCAAAAACGAAACAGATCCATAGCCCCAAGCTTTAACAATACATGTTGTAATGACTCAAACAATGGGCATGAAGTTTTAATTAAAACGTGTGCGAAGAGTTTTATGAAACCCGAGACCATCCTAAGAAGTAATGGAAACCTATACATCATATGCCACCTTGGTATTGAGTACATGCTAGGACCAAAGTACTTAGAAAACATAAGTGCACGCATCATATTTTGATTACAAAGTTGGGTAAATGAATAATCAAAAGTTTTGTGAAAGAAATGTGATCAAAGATCAAAACAAAACCAATACAAACAATATCAAATGGTGGGGTATTTCATTTGATAAGACTATCAATATCTTGGGCATGCTTATGAGTTGAGTGGGTGAAAAACACAACAGGGTGATACTTTCCTGGAAAAGAATCGAACTCCATATTAAATAAACCATTTGCCTTCAATGAAATTTTAAAACAAAATGGTAACGATAGTTGCAAGTTTTCATGCTTTTAGTCATGAAAACGAAGCATGAATAGATGATAAGTAAAATGCGACGATTTACAACTGTCGTTTAGGGAAATGCTCATGAAGAGTAATAAAATTTCATAGACCCTATGTAGGCAACTTATAAAAATAATAATTATATAATCGCTGCCAACAATGGCGACATGCTGGGAGAAGCAATTATCTCTGTCACACGAATGAGTTTAGGTTAGAATAATTTGAAAAAATTCGAATCGAAAACAACTGAAAAGTTGTTTGAACATCTCAAATAATCATAATGGAGTCCAGTTTCAGACAACTTTTATTTTTAAAGAAACGAAAATTGGTGACAATCTTGGCAAAAGAGAGCCATGATGTTAGGTTAAAATCTTCAATACTATTGACAGGGTCGCTGCTACCAGTAGGTTTCCATAGCCTCGACAGGGATGTCAATTAACCCACTTTGATGTCTGTATCCTGTCAAGAAATTTCAGATCAGAATGAAGGACGTTTAAGGCCAAAACATAATCCATATCTAAGAATTTTCTTTTACCTGACATTGCTTCACCGCCAACGGGCCTGTTTAGTACCCCGACAGAGTTATATTGGCATCATGCATGCATTTACCCGCTGCTAACAAACCTGTTCAGTGTCTCAACGGGTTTACAAGCACTTCCCACAGCTCTCTGAAAGTTTATATTATAGTTTTAAAGATATTCAATAGAGTGGAGTGACACTGAAAATTCCATTTTTTTTAACACATCTTGATATGTCACAGACCTTGAAAATTTTTCGAGTTGTCCTTCATCAAGATCTATAAATATTTTATTAATAAAACTGACTTTTAAGAACAGGGAGACATCGTTGAGTTGTTCTCTTAAAGAACAGGGACATCGTAAAAATGATTTTTATAGATGGTCGTGAATACTTTCAATTGCAAATTGAAACCAAGAGAACACTTTTCAAACAAAAAATCATCTTTAACAAGGCTACAATTTCAGAGAAATACAACAATTGATGTTTTGACAACTTCCAGCAGTCATTTTCGAGGGAAAGTTTTTTTGTTTTCTTTGTCTGAGCTAGCCTGTGGTGTAGGCATGTGTGTTTAAAAAAGAAAGACCGATAAGCAAAAATGAAAACCAAAACAAACCAGAAAAGAAAAACAAACAACAAGTAAAACAAAATAGAAAGTATTTACAAAGGGTGTATGGGAGAATTATCAGGTGAAATACTTTTTGAGAGCTTGGCCATTCACCAAGAAGGTGTCTGGATGTCCCTCTAAATTTTGCAGGCGAAAAGAACTGGGACCCAATTTTTCAGCAATAAAAAATGGTCCCAACCACAAGTTCTAAAACTTAGTATGCTCTCCTTTTCCCTCATGAGGTTTGTCCCATTTAAGGACAAGGTCGCCTACCTCAAAATTTCTATCAGAGGCAGAGTTGGAATCAAACCATTTTTTAACAATGAGTTGATGTTGATCCAATTTTCGTTTTGCTTGAGCCCTTACTTCCTCTAAATTTAGCAAAGCGTTAATTCGACTCTCCAAGGGAGGGAAATCTTCTTCTTTCACCTTCTGCGATAACTGTAGAGATGGAAGAAGGACATGCGGTGAAAGAATCGCTTCCCTGCTATAAACGAGAAAGATGGGTGAATTACCCACAATAGTTTTAGGAGTTACTCTGTTAGCCCAGATTGCATTTAATAGTGCGTTATGCCATCTTTTATGGTTTTCGGAGACTATTCTCTTGATAATTTTGATCAGGTTTTTATTAGTTGATTCCGCTAAACCATTGCCTTGGGGGTAATAGTTGGTAGAGTACTTTAATTTTATTCCTTTTTCTAGAGAGAAATCGCTCATTTCAAGAGATGAAAAATAGGAAGCATTGTCAAATACCAGGCATTCAGGGATACTGAAATGAGTGATAATATTTGAATTCAGGAAGGATATTACCTGGCTGGTATTTACAGCTTTTAATGGGGCAGCCTCAGACCACCTGGTGAAATAATTTGTGGTTGTTATGATGTATTTATGCTGCTGCGAGGATGCCGGATTGATTGGGCCTATAATATCCAGGCCTCACTGCTGAAAAGGGGAGTCTACCGAAACTGGTTGTAATGGGAATGCTGGTTTCTGTATCCGTCCAGATGCCTTTTAAAAAATCACACACTTGCGGCATAAGGCATGAGCGTCTTTGAAAAGGGTAGGCCAGTAATAAACTGCTCTTAATACTTTGTGGGTGGTGGTGTCTCCACCAAAATGCCCACCAGCTTCCCCTGCATGTAACTCCAATAAGACTTTTTCTGCTTTATCTTTTTCAAGACAGAGCATAAGTATTCCATCGAAATTTTGGCGAAACAAAATACCGTTAATCAGCTAAAAAGATGTAGATTTTAATCTTAGTGCTCTCCTTTTTTGGGGATCAAGGTGACGGGGAGCTGATCCGTGTATAAGACAAAATTTAATGTCGTCATACCAAGGACTAGTAAGGTTTTGTGCACAACAGATTTGATTTTGAACGTGCTGATCTGGAATTAACATATCAGTTTCATTTTGTTGTCCTATAGCTGAATCGACAACCAACTTGCATAAACCTTGGCCTCTAAAAATTTGTGCTGGGGTGATTTCTATGTCATATTCTTGTAAGGATGCAACCCAGTTTGCCCTTTTTTCGCCTAGTTCTTTCTGTACTAACAAATTTCTAACAGCAGGGTAAGGGACAATGATTTTCGTCCTAGATTTCAACAGATAAGATAAAAAGTGTTTTACTGCTTTAAAAATAGCATAAGATTGCTGATCTACTGCTGGGTAATTAAGTTCTGCTCCCTTGAAGGCTGAGCTCATAAAGGGAATTGGGACTTTGTTGTTTTCAACATTCTTTTGGGTTAGGACAACAGCGTAAGACCGATCAAAGGCAAATGTGTAGAGGGTGAAGTCTCGTGAAAAATCAGGTCTCATTAGGGAAGGAGCATCTACTATAGCCTTTTTTATTGATTCGAAAGCCTGACTTTCCAAGGGTCCCCAATGATACTGTACATCCTTTTTTATTAAATTTTGTAATGGTCTGACCATTTCTAAAAATATGGGGACGAATCTCCTAACAAAGTTTATCTGTCCTAAGAAAGATTGCATGGACTTTTTTGAAGAGGGAGGGGGCAGTTTCGAAATGACTTGGGTCCTTTCAGGGTCAATAATCACCCCTTCATTTGATACAATGAATCCGAGGAGCTTACCTTGTTCTACTGTGAAGACAAATTTTTTAGGATTTAAAGAAATGTCGTACTTATGACATCGTTGTAGAACAGATCTTAAATGATCTAGATGATCTCCTTTATTTTTTGAGAAGACAATGATGTCATCTAGGTAAACTACTACAGATTGATTGATTAAGCCATGGAAAGTGATATCCATCACTCTCTGAAAAGTGGCACCGGCGTTTATGAGCCCAAATGGCATCTTTCTATAAGCGTAGGTGCCCCATGGGGTATGGAAAGTAGTTTTGAGCTGGTCTGGGGAAGACATAAGGACTTGGTTATACCCTGAAAAACCATCCAATAAGGATAATCTTTCAGAACCAGATACTTGTTGAAGGATCTTCTCCATGGGAGGGATAGGGTAGTTGTCTTTATCAGACGCTCGGTTGAGATTTCGGAAATCGACACATAGTCGAATTTCACCACTCTTCTTCCTCACAGGGACACGATTAGAGACCCACTGTGTGTTCCTTACTAGGAAGATTATTTTAGCGTTCAAGAGTTTGTTTAATTCCTTCTTGATTGTTGGTTCGAGTTTTGGGTGCATTTTTCTTAACTTCTATTGAAAAGGTTGGGTCTGGGGTTTCATGGGAATAATGTGTTTTATGATGTTAGGATCAAAGGTTTTTAGGTTGTCGTATGTCCAGGCAAAGACATCTTTGAATTCCTTAAACAACTTAATAAATGCTACCTTTTCTTGCTTAGAACACCCCAACCCCAAATTGATGCACTGTGGGTTGTCTTTAGTTCCCAAATTTATTTTTTCATGTGTCAAGGAAGAACTATTCGTTTTACAATTCACTGATTTTCTGAACTTATCATGAAGATCATAAAATTTTTCTAATCTCACCACTGATTTTGGGATAGAGTTTACCATGTCCGATGCAGACTCCGGGGATCTTGGATCTGGTATTACCGTAAAATCGCAAAGGTTTTCATTGTGAGTACCTTCATCGATCACTGCGCCCTGGAAAGTCTCTTTCATGTGAAGAAAACTGATGATCTATTGATCGTCATCAAAGACTCTCCAATTTGTGATGTCATCCGGGACGGATGGTCTGAACAACAATTCAACGGAAAATGCATTCGAATATAGGCATTTTGCAGGAAAAAGTTTTGAAGCGACGTTAGCTAACAAATCAGCCTCATAATTATTCAATCTAGGAATAGAATTTATGTTAAACGCAGAAAACTTGTTCATCAAATTCCATACCTCAGTCTGATAGATTTTAAGGTGCGGAGATAAACAGTGGACAGAATTTTTTACCTGTCTAACCACTATTTCTGAATCACCAAAAACAGTCAAATTTTGAATGTTTAAATCCAGTGCTTTTCTGAGACCTTGTAGGAGTGCCTCATATTCAGCTGTGTTGTTTGTACATTCAAATTCTAACCAGTAAGCAATCAAAGTCTTGTTACCCGCTAGATCAATGAGAACGCACCTTGCACCAGCTCCTTCCTTAGATTTTGACCCATCGAAGTAAAGAGACCATATTTGATTTTTTTCAGGTGCATGTGGCCATTGAGAGAAGGTTGTCGACTACATGCATGTCATAATTTTAGATTGTTGTTTCGGGTCAGTAATGGTAGAAGTTTCAACCATGAAATTGCCGAAAAAAGTGTCCATCCCCTGTATTTCAGGTGAATTTGCAGAAGCAGTAAATGGTTCATTAGGATCATTTAAATCAGTTACCATGAACTTAAGATAACGCTCTCGATTAACCTTGATTCTATTAGGCTTCCCATTTTCGGGCAGCCATAAGTGATACCAATCCGTTGCAAAATAGACATGTAGTTGTTTAGACCAATATCTACTTAAAAACAAACCATAAACTTCTGGGATATCTACGACAATGATATCAATCACCTGATGGACTTTAGGATTAGACGATAATTTGATAAGCACATTTTTTAATTCGCCTATCACTTTAACACTAGTTCGATCAAGCTGAATAATTTTCAGGCTGGACGGTCGAACTTCGGCATTAATTTTTTGACACACAGACCAAGGCATTACATTAGATGATGCACCTGAATCTACCATATAGTTATGTACATTCCTATTGAAAATTTCAAAAGTCAACAAAAAGGGAGGGACATTTCTGCGAGTATTAACAATAGAAGTTTGTTGTTTTTTAATCGCAGCCCCTGAAACTAGTTTATCTACATTTGTTACACTTTTTACAGGAAGGTCTCTTTTATCATGAGGCTTGGACGTCGTTTTGGCGGAGACCTTTTGAGGTGTTTTGGGGTTGTTTTTAGCAATATTGTTGTTGTTTGGATTGTTGTTTTTGTTGTTTTGATTGTTGTTTTTGCTGTTTTCTGCAATATTTTGCAGCATCTTTTGCAGAAGAAAAGGGAATTTTAATAATTCGTAAACAGAAATGTTAGCCCTAAGTTATTTTAGATCCTCAATAAAATCATAATCTAAACTTGGGGCTGCTGAATTCTATTTAGTCTCAATTGGTTTAGACTATTTTGGAGGTGCATTAGTTACAATTTCAGAAGAAGACTTATTTGTTGTCTTGTTCCTGGTATTGTAAGGATGCATTGTTTCGAAATTAGCTTGAAAAACTCTATCCAAAAAATGTCCGAAAATGTTTGGAGAGGATTCATCTTCTTCTACTATCTCTTGTTCAGCTATTTCTTCAGGAATCTCAGGAGGAATCAAGTTTTCATGTGCTTCTAGAATCGTTTGAATAGAAAATTGTAAGCTTTCTAGATTCAGGCCTTCAGAATTTGAGTTAGGTCGGTTTGTGGGAAAAGGCTTCCTAAAAGGGGGTTTGTAAGGTCCTTTGCTTGAAGAAGCTTCTTCAGCCGACCTTTTCAAATCTATAACTTGATTAGACAACTTCTGAACGACCTTTTGTAAATTTTCTAGATCCGAACTATCTGGTTGAGTTTTGTTTTGGGGAGGTCTGGGAAGGATTTCGATCTTCTTATTGGAGGATGAAATAGTTTTTTCCTCGTTACAGGTATTATCTTTTAGGCTGAGAATATCTTTCTTGATTTGACTCGCCCCTTCGAAGGCTTCTAACAATGTGGCTTTCTTGGACCTTTTTACCCAAATGGTTATGTTTTGATGTAAGGCTTTCGTGTAGTATGCGACGATAAGATTTTCGGCAGGCATCGAATCCATGGGGATTCAGTTCTTTGATGTCATGAACCTTTGATTAAAGTCTTTTATCTTTTCTTTAGGGTTCATCTTCAAACTAGAGAGTTCCATGACCAGAACTTTAGGAGATTTTTCATCTCAAAATTTCTCAAGGAAACAAGATTCGAATTTATCCCATGACACGATGGTGTGGGGTTGTTAGGAAAATTACCAGGTAGAGGCATTGCCTTCAAAGGTGTAGGGAAAAATCCTACATACTACGTGATCTGAAAATAGAAAGCTAACTTGTTATGCTATGCAAGCACCCTCTACTTCATTAAAATAAACTTTACAGGACCTTGCTTCATATGTTTAAAATATGCAAGATAAAATTATGTGTTAAGTTCACGCAACTTCTTGTAAATGTTTATGTGTGAGGAATTGTTCCTTTAGATGGTTAAATATGTACTTTAAACAAATACACAAAAACACAACTTGCAGCAAACAAACCATCAAACTCACAACAAAAACAAGCTGATAAAGGAGTTCACCCCCCTCCGGGCTACATCTCCTTGAGCCTCCATCAATGGACTTGGCTCTCTGGGATTAATTTGTCAAAAGTTCTTTTACAAGTTTCTGCTCAACTCCAATGGAAAAAAAGATTGTACCATTGATATCCGAACACATAAAAACCCCAAAAATGACTAATAGAACTCTGAAAACGGATCATGGCTCATCTGGGCATGACCTCTTCTACATGTGGCCATAAGCTTCCCTGAGATTCTCTTTGGAAAAAACACCTGTAAAAGTCCTCAAAAGCCTCTGAAACTTGTCCCAATGTGTTTATAGCATATTAATTAGCCAAAAATGATTATTCAATCACAGAAAACAAACATAGGCTCACCAAACCATGTCCTCGATCAATGAGGGCTTAAAGCTCCCTGGAGCTTCCTGAAACTTCAATGGTGAAAAAAATACAGAAGAAGTCTTCAAATGGCCTTGATAACAGCACCAATGGATCCAGGACTTCCAAAAACCCTTAGCTGGGCTTTTACAGCACCTCAATCGGCCAAAAGATGAAGAAGTTAGGCCTCCTCCATTTTCCTCCTTCAACCATGTTGAAACTGGTTCGCCAAAATGCACCCTTGTTGCATTAACCTAGCACACACGCCATTTAAGGTGTAAAAAAACCAGTACCGGGCACAACCGCGCCAATGGTGCAAATCGTAGGACGGTTAGGGCGCCTCTAGCCCCTAACCGCCTAGCACCTGGGCATATGGTGGGTCATATGACCTCGCGCATAAACAAAAGGGGCTAAACACTGTTGAACACCAAAACCCGTGCGCCAAAGGTTAAGGTCACATGGCATAACACAAAGGAACCGTGAGCTACATGTTTTTTAAAAAAACCCCGCGCGCGCTTCGTTTATAAACCAACAGTCATATATATGAATACATGCGACCGGGGGCTGAGGTTAAGCCCCAGCCCGCTCGCGCCCATATCATAATTTAATGTAATTTAAATACAATGAAACCCGTAGTATTAACAAGAAAACCATTAGCAAATACCGGGGTGCCACGTGGCAGCGCATGATTGGGCCACGTGGCACCCAATCATTTGACCAAACAATGCCACGTGTCAAGATACCATTTGACCTCAACTGCCAACCAAAATATGCCACGTCATCGTACAAATGTACGGTCAAGCCACATCACCTCTACCAAGTCAACATATAGTCATGCCACGTCAGCATCCGTACGGACTGTATGGACTGCACAGTCAACACTTTTTTTACCTGTTTGGCGATTCGAACAGATCGCTACACTTTGTTGAGACGAAACGAGTTGCGTTGGATTCGTGATGACGAGGGCTACACTCTCGTTTGTTTTGAAGCAATTCCGAGAACGTTGATTTTTTGGCTAAAATTTGACCCCTGGTCCAGATTTTGATCATACCTTCCCATTGAAAGGCTTTTGGACCCACAAAAGCTTATGATTATCTATTTGCTTTCAAGTTATATCAACTGATTCTACTTGAAAAGTATTTTCGACAATCACCTGAATACCTTGACATGCCCTGCACTGCAACTGGCTATGTCCCTCAACCACTGCTCTCTGGTTGATGTTGACCCACTGCTCTCTCTGTGCTTGGAAGACTGCCAACCTTCCCACTGAGAATCAAGTCCCTCTTTCGAACTCTTTGGCATCAACATAGTCATCTCTCCAATGGCTGCAAAAACTTTCCTCCGACATCTTGTCACAAGCCAAGAAAACCATCAATCTTGAAAACAAATTATACAAGACTGAAAAATGATGCCAACAAAATCTTTTGTTCTTCAAAAAAACTGTCGCATCTTGTACTTCATCAAAGCACATGGAGTTTTCTTGCATCTCGATGTACTCAAAATTGACTTACAAGCCAACAAACATCATCGACTAAACACAAGTCGAACAACACGATCGACACAACATAGTCGTGAAAAAATCATCAACACCAGTCGAGACTCATTTGAAACATCATATCAACCTTCCCAAATTGACAAGTCGACAAACATGATACACATTCATGTCACAATCATGAATCACTCATGATGAACCATCACCAGGTTCACTGCTTACACATACATAAAAACAAATGCATGCGCATGACTCTTCAACTCTCCTCCCA
>SNQJ01S0105966.1:0-42132 GCA_010110895.2 Picea sitchensis | reverse complement strand
TAAACATCATCCAAAAATATTTTTGTTTTACTATACAAAAATACAAAAAAATGAAATATTTAAAAAAAAATGACATACCTATGTCCCCATAGGCAGTTCCTGGTGGTAATGTCTTGTTAGGGTCTCCTCTAAAATAGATCCATTCTTAAGGGTAGTCATCCAGAGGAATGACCTGTCATCTCCACTAGTACAAGAATTCATCGATGTAGGGTGTGGGAACCCTACCTCCCCCCTTCCGTCTCATCACCTCGGTCCATCGTGCCATGGTTGGATCATGAGGTCCATGTGGAATTATGTCAACTCTAGGTCCCAAAATTGGAACCTGCTCGAAGAAAAATCTACACAAGATTGAAGCAAACTCGAAGTTCCTCTTACCACCCTGTTTTCATTTTGTCAACTGGCTCTTCATATTAGCTAGTAGTGAAGTACACCAATCGTACACTGTGGGTCTCAAGTACTCTACGGAGTAGACCATAATCAGCCTCTATGCCTGGTGCAATGAATTCAATCATGTGATCAGTGTCAAAATGAGGACAATGATCTTGAGGCTTAGATTGTTTATCGCTCGGATGAGGAGTTGATTCCTGACCTTCTCGGTCCCTGCAATGCAATGAGCATCTATGTATTCCTCTATTTTCATACCGCTCCCAACTCCCCAGGATTTGAGGTTGAACACTACACCCAGACATGACAACCCCGTCAAGAAATAAATGTCCTCGGCTTCAATCCTTAATGGTTTCCCATCAAGGTTGAAGATCTCACTCTCTGGATCCCAGAAATCCACAAGAAACTGTAGCAATATCACTTGGGACCTCATCCCTTTGAGAGCCCAAAACTTATACAACCCACATATTTTCAAGGCCATTTGGGCCCCTGGATCTCTTTCCACAGCAACATCTGCCTCCTCATGTTCCCCTTCCCTCCACTCTAGCACCATCCTACAAGAGAAAAATCATTTTTTGAGTTAGAAATCTATAAAAAATAATGTTTATGGACATATACATGGGTTGCAGCATTCACAATCGCGTATAGGGATGAGTATACATTGGATGTATTTTAGACAACCATGTATAATCATGCATATACACGACCCGATAAATGATAGCCCGCGTACACCTAAACTTCTAATTTGTGCCCTAAATAACTTAAAAATTGAAACCTAAACACAAAATCTAATCCACTGAAAATAAAGAGGAGAGGAAGAGGAATTACCTAGTCTAGACGTTCGTCGATTCCGTCACTCGTAGCTCTCGCAATCACCAGTTGAAGTTTGGAGGTAATTTGGTCCAAAATCCACTATTTGGGTAAAAAATACAAATGGTATAGTAAATTTGGTTTTTTTACTATTTATAGCAAATTTTTACCCACTTTGCATAGTTTCGGATAATATTTTCTCCTAATGGACTAATACGACAGTGGATTGAGTTGGTTTTTGTAGTTTTGTCCAGGGATTCTTGTGGTTTTCAGCGTTATGTCCCCCGTTCATAAGTTTGGACAGATATTTTCACTACCCAACATATAAGATAGGTACCCATTCCATCATGCACACTTGCATTGTCCTATGACTGTCATTAATATGCCTTAGGTACAAACCCATTTTATAGCGAAACAAAACCTTCTATCTACTACTCAAAGTGTCATTATCGAATGGTAGAGACTTACCAAACATGGGTACCCTACTTAGATCCTCTGCTTCATTCGATGCCCATCCAGAGATTTTTTTCATAGGACCGAGAGTCCCTTATAGCTAATACATGACTTTATGATGAACCTCATTTCTCACTCATAAACATACTGACCTATACCTAGAGGAATCCCAAGCGAGTTTGATTTAAGCTATTTTCCGACTCGTTTTCAAAAAGTGAAAATATTTCCGAGTGAACTTGTCTCTTTCACACTCATAAATTGGATTTGAAAGGACGTCTATCTGGTGAAAGTTTATCCCTTTTTCAAACCAAGTAGACTAATATTATGAAAAAGGACATTTTTTGGCATTAAGTTGTGATTGCATCTCATGCCCTTGCTTGCAGTATTGAGCCTATTGTCGGTTCTCTCTTTGTGTTATAAACTGTTTACCTCAGTAGTTTGCATCCTCAACCAAGTAGAGCCTTGTTTATATCCTTCACATCTTGACACCCTATACCCAAGAGGGAACATTCCCCCGAGTGTCCATCTCCTGCATGCACCTCCTTGAATTGAGCATAGGTATGTTCCATTGTTGGAACTAGTTTTTCTTACTTACGACACTCATTTCCTCCTCTGTATCATAGCATTCATTTGACTATGGAAAAAAAAAAAAAAGGATGGGCGGGAAGGAAGTATTGTCCTATATTAGCAGTAGTCATGTCACCTTTGAACAAAGCACAAAATTTTTGAGTCCACTTGTCATCATAATTTTGGGTTTAGCATGACCTTAGGAAGCTGAGCTCGTTACATAGAGTTTACTCCTCCAACTGGTTACTCTTCCAGTCCTTATGGATAATTTGATTGATGCCTCCTGCATTTCATGGTTTCATCATTGAGTCTATGATTCCATAGTCTTCCACATGTCTCATTCTCTTGTTCAAAGGATGTTTATCAACTTGTGTTGGCCATTCCTCAGAAATCTTGACTTTGCATGTCCGCCATACCCTCGGTTTGTCTCAGAATCACATGAAGTTGTAGTCCTATTGCGCACCCTGGTCCTGCTTTCTTCATTTATAGGTAACCTTGAACCCAACAGTCAACATTTCATCATTGGTTGTTGACTGGGTGGTTTCCCTTGTGTTTGACGACAAGACATCTATTCACACATTGGGATTTGTGCAGTGTCTTGGATGCCCTTATCCCTATTGGTGGTTTCCTCTCCTTTGTCAGCAATTTTCCTCATTGGATACTATTCAGATGGTATTTTTCATGTACCTCTTTCACCTGGCACACATGAAAGATGCACAGGGTTGTTGGTTCGTGAACATGTTCTTCGTCCGGTTTCCTCCAAATCATCAAGCTACTTCTTTGTACCTCATGCTAAATGATGAGAGATGCCTTAATCCTCTCCTTTCAGTGGGTCTCCTTCCATCAACTTAAACTCATTTATTCTGGAGACGAGACCTAGAGTCTTATGAGTACCTAGATGCTTGCAGTCATTAGTGGCAGGTTCTCTCTCCATCGACAGTTGGGAATAAACCAATGTCTCATGATCAATGGATTCTTAAAGTGTTTGACCTCGAATCCTTTATTCACACTTGTAAGAATGTACTCGATGCCTTGATACCTACTTTCATCATCGACAGGTTGTCTCACATTTGTTAACGGTATACCTCAATGAATGGTAATCAAACGAAGTCTCATTATGTTCAACCTCAACTCCTTTATTCACACGATGTAGACTTGCACCTTTGGTGGATTGTGTAGAAGACTTGAAGACATCAGTTTATAGTCGCAGCTTTCTTGATTTGTTGCTACCTTTCATTGGACTAGTACCTATGTGGCTTCAGTGATCATGGCAGATCATATTGTACTCCATTGTATATAGATATCTTCATATTGATTTTGAGACTAGTTTTACTGGGATGTGTTCATGACTATGACAGCCTTTGGCATGTAACCACCTTTGTATTTCCTATTTCATGGCCATGGACAGTTGTTTGGTATATTTTCACATGGATCTGCAGTGTAATTCAATTGAAAACCATGTATGCAAAGTCAATACAGATTGTAATGAGAAACTAGTTCTTCTAGATGGGTTCCCATTACTCCACTTTTGGGTCTTATAATGTATTTCATCCATCGCAGATACTCCTCTGACCTCACACTTTAGGGGGCATCTGTTATAGCAATATTTTCCTCACCCTATGCAAACTTGCATAGAGGGCATTTTTCCATTTCCCTATGCAGACTTGAAGTCCCTTTTTGCAAATCCCAGAGCTAAAAACATGATTTTTTCATGTCATGCCTATATTTCAACATGCGTATATGCAGGTTGCACCACTATAGTCTGCATACATCGAGATTTATGCCCAAAATTAAAAAAATGGTGTTGGGTTTCCATGTCATGTCACGATATCTATGATCATTTGCCTTCCATATACTGGAAACGTTCTGACTCGACCCTTCAGTTCCACTTGAAGGCTACAAATGGGCCAAATCCGAGCTATGGAAAAAAGGAGAAAGAATTAAACTTTGAGAGAAACTTTTCTTTCGAGAAATTATTCACTTCACATTGAGTCTACATCCCTTTGTCCTTTAAGTCTGAACACATTTTTCATCCCCCAAGATCTTCCCTTATTGATTGAGAACATCATAGTCTCTCTTATATGAGATTTCCTTTGGTGGAGGATTGAAGTGGTGGAGGCCTAGCTGGAAGCGACTTAGTTTCTTGGTTTTGAACCGTGTCGACATGGAAGTTTGTAACTCATTCACTTATGTTGATTACATCTTAATAGAAATACTATTTTCTCATCCAATTAATATCTTGTGAATATTTGAATTGTTATTCCATGGGCATATTTGTTATGAATATTGATTGATTATGCTATCAAATGTGATAACATTATATATTATCACCATATGCTTGTGTTTCTTGGTTGTTGAGGTCTAGTTTCAGGTATATTTCTTTGGTTCAAGTTCTCAACGATGGACTTCATCGAATGTTTGGACGAGGTAGGCCCTTTATCTTGTCTTTCTGGCATATTTTTTATATAGCATACTTGAGATTAGAGTTTATTTTTGTAGTCATTTCCATCTGTTGCGGTTTACCCCTATCCATAGAGATATGTTCCTCATAACACCTATTGGTTTTTTCCTTTCACTCAACCATTTTTCATAACCCCACATAACCCTGAATTATGTATTTTTCACAATACCTTCACACATGATATCATGTATTTTCATTCCTTGCAATATGTCCATGAATTTATGTTTACTTGCTACAACCATAGCCAAACCTTCACTGCCAAAACTAGATCTCCTTGATTTAGAGAACCCCTCCAACCATTATAAAATTCTTGCCTCAATGACCACCTCTTTCCCAACCACTAACTCCTCTCTCTACCGTCACAATTGCAAAATCAAACAATACCTATCCAAATTGATTATTGATGATGAATGTGAATGAAATATCACATCCCATGAGCTAGTTTATGAACTTCATATTATTTTTACCCCATCCTCAACCCTACCATCTAGTATGGGTCAAAATTTAATTCACCTCTATCCTCATCACAAAATGCCACCAAATTACATTTTCCATTGAACATTGCATTAACACAATAGATTGTGATGCAATTCCACTAGACTACACATATATGATGTTATGATAGCCTTGTTATATTAATCACAAGCCATCCATGATGGGAATAAAAACACATATATTAATGTCAAATGAGCTCATATGTTGATGCTACCAATTATGTTCTACCACACCTCCATATCCTTACAAACCCCATTTATTAATATGCACTATTGTTGTTCATCAAACCTTACTCAACTACTACCTTTATGTGTCATTCAACAACTCAAGGTAGATATTGACTGACCATACTCGGGTAAGTACTATTTCTCATAAGATAATGGAATGGAATATATTCATTTTAAATATATTCACCAAGATATTCACACACTTGAGTTGCTTCAAGATTCTTATTCTTATTACCTAAAATTTGAACTAACTTTCTCAAATTCAAGAATATAGAAATGCTATAATCAACATATTAAAGTCTAATTTATACATGATATTTGAACTCAAAACTTGTTCTCAAGGATGAAACCCTCCATGATTGTGCATTTTTGTTATAAAGGGAACTACTATAACCCACCAAATCTATTTAGTTGGGTGTTTGGGATTGTATCATAGTCTAACTCCTTATAGTTAAAGCTTGATAAATGTATATAAACTTGTAGGACTGAACCTTCGTAGGACTCTTATAATATTTTTACATTCAATGGAGGAATTGAGATACAAGCTTCTTACTATAATTATATTGCACCAAGGAATTTAATTGGTGGAAAATGAGAGGTAGTTTAAAACTAATTGGAAAAGAATTCAAAGGTATATAGCTATATATATTCTCCTAGAAATATTTTGAGGGATAATGCTAAGTTTTATAATATATGCTAGATAGAGACTAATCATTTATGACTAAAGATGATTTGGATGATCATTTTCTTATATTTGTCTACATAATCCCCACTAAGATTCATTGAAATATTTATAGTACATGAGACTTATGGTAAATTTGAAATAGTTTATGAATATTTCCTTAGAATAGAAAATCATTCATCCTAAATAAAGAGATCTTGGTCACTCATAGAGGCATTAATTTTAAGACTACCTTTGAGTACTCTTGTAATATTTCCCTTCTAGGTCAATATCCCAATAGATGGATCTTGGAGTTAAGAGTGGCCATGTATCCTTCAATCATATTTCATGGAAAAATGTGATGTTAGTAAAATATCATCTATCCTTAAATCTTATCTCATGGAAAATTTTCATGCTAGTAAATAAGAACAAATGGTTTKTTAAGTTATAGTCATGCTAGGAAATAAGAACAAATGGGATTGATCACCATAATGAATCCTTTACTTGATCAATTTTTTTTATTAGAAAAATAATTAACACACAATTACATTAAATTTATTCCCTACTTCTAGATTTGTTTCTAATTCCCTACGTTAAATTTGTTCTATAGAAGCCCATCATATCATTTCATAAAGGTCGGTTTAACCTTTCATTATTCTCACTTCATTTTGTGCATCATGGTGTTCAATAATTTAGTGTTCAATAGCTAATTAAATGTTCATTATATATAATTATATGTTCAATAATTGTATTCACCATAAGAATTTAGAATGCCTAATCAATTCCACTAAGGTAACAAGTTCACATCAATCACCAATATATCTTATGCACATTACATGATTCCAAAGAACCTTACCTAAGAATACATATCAAAAATAGAATTATGTTCATAAATTTGTTTAAGCTCCAACTATACATTAAATTGATTTAATCTCTAATTAGGTATAATCTATTTAGTGGGGTGTTTGGAATCATATGATATCCTGATTGCTTATATTTTAATCTTGGTAGATAGATATAAAATCATATGTTTGAACCTCCTTAGGACTCTTATAAGCTAGTTTCATTCAATGGAGAACTCTATATATAAGCTAGTTTCATTCAATGGAGGACCCTAGATATAAGCTTGTTATTATAATTATATTGCACCAAGGAATTCAAATGGTGGAAAAAGAGAGTTGGTTTAAAAAATTTGTCAAAGAATTAAAAGGTATATAGCTATATATTCTCTCCTACAAATTTTCATGTATTAATTGAATTGATTGGTTCTAAATAGAAATTATAACACATGGGATTCATGACCATATTGAATCCCTAGACCAACTTATGTTGATTAGAAAAATAATTAATACATGATTATATTAAATTTACTCCCTACTTCCAAATTTGTTCATAATTCTGTATGATAAATGTATTGCATAGAAACCCATCACTTCATTACAACAAGGTAGGTATAGCCTTCCTATCTTCTCACTTCCTTTCATGTATCGCAAACTTTAAGAATTCATTGCTAAATATATAATTTAGTGTCCATTGCTTTATAAATCCTTGTTGAATAATCATATCCACACTAAAAATTCATAATGCCTAATAAGTACCACTAAGGGTGCAAATTCATATCAATCACCAATAAATCCTTTACACATGGCGCTACACTAGGCATTTTTTGCGTCGACTCTTGAGCTCCAAAGAGATTGCATTGACGCCCTAATTTGGCACTAAAGTCGGCGTGGATTGAGCCGACTTTAGCGCCGACTGGTGGTTCAACAAAACAAAAACAAAAAAATCATGTGGGCCAAAAGGATTTCTCATTTTCAAAAGATAGGGGTACGACACAAGAACGGTTTGGGGTTTCTTGAGGTCGAACGGAGGTTTCCTGGGGTTTATTGTTTGTATGTGTATTTTTGTCACTACAATTATGTTTCTATTTGTATTTTTGTTTGTTCACTGGATTGAAACTTTGCTCTTAATTAGATGATGAACTTGTAAATTAAATTTGCTTGCAGGATTTTGTATTTTTCTATATTTCTATACATTTGGACTCTCACCATGTTAGGATTTGAAATATTGGGCTACTTGTTTGGAGGGATGCATATATTTTCTACCTAGGGAAACCTTATTTTTCTTGTCTATGGAGGGCTAGCACCATCCAATTTTTTCTTCTCTGTATTTGCAGGGTTTTTCTTGTAGGGATACATTGGATGATATAAATGATTGTAGTGGAAGATATTTACATTTTAGAGGGTTTCGTTGGCATATTTTGTCGACTATCCTAGCATGTTCTCATAATTTACACCATTATATAGTCTATTTAGAGAACCATGATCGACATGCCTTCTTTGTTGTTGTTGGACATGTCTATCTAATTTGACTACTAGAGTGATCATTTTGTTGCATTTTTTCAACATTTTGTGTATTTGGACATAAATTAGATCTATTTATTTTTATCTACATAAAAGAAAAAAATCAAAGAAGGAATTATGATTTCAAAGATCCTTTTACGTCTTCTATATTTTCTTTTAAAATCATAACCCGGATGTGATAATATGCCATAAATATTAGGTTTTTGCGTTGCTATCCTATCCAAACTCTATGTATTGACATCCCTTTTGTTATGTTACTTTTTATATTTTTAAAACTAATAGAGGCTAATGCTTTTCCAGGAAGAAGGATGAGGGGAAAAAAATAGGAAGAAGGGAGAAGAAATAAGCACCTTCGAAAATCATGACCAAATCGTGACCAAGTCGACTTTCCCAAATCGTGATAGAAGGGATTTTCCCTAGCTTGCTTAAATTTCAAGCAAAGGGAAGGAATAAAAATCTAGCCACAATGAGGTAAGTCATTGTCAATTTATAGATTTCTAATTGTCTCAATTTGTTTTTTGATTTTTTGTTTTTTTATTTTTATTCAAAAAAGGGACATGAGACTGACTAGGAGAAAGACACCTTGGCTTCAATATTGGGGATGGAGATCGTTAAAAAAATTGATGGTGTAGAATTAAAAACGCTTGCAAGATACATAGAAAAACGATCCGCTAACACCCCTGAAAAATTGCAAGTAAATCAACCCTGCCAAAGGGAATTAATTGATTCCCTAACCACTTATGGATCGAGAAAAATATTCGAGTAAATAATTGACGATAACCTCTAATAATTTGGAACATAGAGCGGAGACCTCCAATGTCGAAACCACTCTTAGGACCCAAACTTCTTCCACCACGCCATGTTTTGGATCTTGCATTGGTACCTATGATACAAGGATAGAATACAAAATGGTTTCAGGAAAAATCCTAATGTCAAATGTTGGGAAGGTTTTTGTGAACATGTTGAAGGAATCATGTCTTCAACGGTTCAAATACCATTTCCATTTTCCATTCTCAAAGATACCAATGCACATGAAGAAAGTTGTAATTCACGACATGGAGTCTGAATTTGGCATAGGTTGGTCAGTAAAAAAGGTGAAAATACAAATGTCTTATAATTGCAAGAGATTTAGGTGCAACCAAACAAAGAAGATAAAAAAACTCTCGCCCGATCAAAGGCTCAAAAAAGGCCAATTGATGTCAGTTTAAAATCATGGAAAGAAATTGTAAAATCATATGAGAAGTCGGATGCATGAAAGAAGTCTGGTGAGGAAAGTACCTAGGTATTTGAATTTACTCATAATATTATATCAAATTTCTTAAACTATTTTTATATTTTATTTTTGTATAGTAAATTGACTTAGTGTATGTTTTAGGACAAGGCCTCCAAATATAGGCTTGAAAAACTCTGTGCCACGCATTACAGTGGCCAAAAAGGTCTACATGCCTTGATTTGCATGTTTGTAAGTATATTTATTATGTGAAATGATTTTTTTTTTTTCCTAGAAAAAAGTAAATGATTACATATTTATTAGTTTAACTAGTCCATGTGCCATGTTTTGACAGGAGGACAAATATGGTCGACATCCTACACATTTTATTATACTTTAATATGGTATGCGCACTTTGATACTTTATTATGGTATGTGCACTTTGATATGATGTAATATGATTATGGTTTCATTTCATATGTTGTAATATTAGAAAAATAATATAAAAATTAATTATTGCATGAAATAAATAATAACTTTTCATTTTGAATGTTTTTTTTTTGCAGAACACGAGTCTTCCAGAAGATCCAGTTGATCCTCGTGAGATAGGTCTAGATTATAATGGGTCTAATACAGACATGGGATATGATGATGATGATCATGAGGTAGATGCAAAATATATCGAGGCGAATGATGATGACAATCATGATAGTGATGATGATGATGAGCTAGTTTCTAGTAGTAGTCAATGACATTGATCATATAGACTCCATCATGGATCATTGTTGATATACAATTATGATGCCTCTTTTCATGTTTACTATCATATGTATCATTTTCACCTACAGTACCATATTATTTAATTGTATCATTTTGACATGTATCATTTTGATTTATATCATTTGGACATGTATCATCTTGACTTGTATCATTTTGACATGTATCATTTTGAGTTACATCATTTATTATTTTCACTTATATCATTCGGACATGTATTATTTTGACTTATGTCGATTGTTGGCCATGTATCATTTTGACATGTTATTGATCTACTAGCATATTTGACTTTCACTTATTTTAGTTATATATGATGATGATATTATCAGTATTGACTTGTTATAGTATGATTTTTGAATGTATATTTATTATGAATGATGATTTTACTTTACTACTCAAAATGGACGTTGTCAAATTCAATTAAATTTCTTCATGAATGATATGACATAAATTTGAAATGCGATATCTATTTTTTTTAAGATCTCCATAAATGTTATGATATACATTTCAAATGAGATATCTGGGTTTTTTTTAAGATATAAGTTCTTTGACATGATACTTATGTTGGAGTTACTTCACACACAACTAGGATTTATTTTTCCTAAGGTTTTTCCTTGTTTATTAGTCATAATTAGTCATTATCCAGTCTCCTATATTTTAGGGGAGACTATTCCACCTAGAGAATATTCTCTTCAGTTGACACTTCGGTTTGACTAGTTGAGATGAGTCTAGATGTTGCATTGGTTTTTTCAACCTGCAACATTGGGAGCATCACCATGCTAATGCACACTTCTCTTGGGATCTTCACCAAACTAGCGCATTACCCTTGATTCCTTGATCTACTCCTCACTACACTATGTTCAGTTAGTTAAATGAAGACTGGTTGACTAGTTAACTCAGCTAGGTCGTAGATCACTCTCGTAACTTCCTGAGAGACTAAACTAGGTTGCAGTTCACTCCTGTAACTGCCTGAGAGACTAAACTAGGTGGCAGTTCACTCCCGTAACTGCTAATGTATGTCCATATCACTCTAGACCACCACTATGGTGCATTTTTTCTCCTCCAGTGCGCATTGATTGAGTCATACAGAGTATATCTTGTGTAAATTATTCATTATTCATTACGGTTAATGAGAATTCTTCCGAACAATAAGATTTTTGTGGGAAGGAATGTTTGGAGGATTCGGAGGAACCACATTATTGTTTATCAAAGGTCGACGTTTCGAGTCCATATCAGGACCCATCATCAGGACATCTAAGCCTAGGTAAAGAAGAAATTGAAGAGCGAAGATATATAGTAAACCTATGGGGGGGATCTACAGTCTTGAAGTCGGCTCTTCCTTGGCTAATATTTTTGTGTCTTCTAGGTGTATGTGGTGTTTGGAAGAAAAGGAGTGTTCGGCTAAAGCTGAGGTGTGCTTATGTTCATTTTTTATATCTTCTCCATGTTCTTTGATTCTGATCTGAAAGGAACGACCAATTTCTCTTATGTATAATTTACCATAGGAGCATTCTATTTTGTGAACGCCTTTACATTTCCTATGGTCGAGTTCATCTTTAACGGATTTCATTTTGTGTTTGATGGTTTCTAAGGGTTTACAGGAGGAATTAATATCTTTCTTTCTCAAGACATTGGCAATCTTATCAGTTATTCCTTGGATATAAGGGAGGTAGGCTATAGTACCGAGAGGTTGGTTGTTAGGTGGTTTAGGTGGTTGAGAATTCTTCCATTATTTCTCTCTTGCTTATTCTTTCTCAATTTCTCTTTGCAAATATGTGTGATATTTTCTATATAGATATATTATGTACAATTTCAACACATTTACATGGTATCATAGCCGATGGATTGCTAAGCAAAATCTACACCAAAATGTTTTGCAGGTACAAAAGATTGAAGACAACAAAAAGATGGATTTCCCAAAAGAATTCATTCTTACACCTTACAACTACTTTGCATGGAAGGAGAAAATAGTCATACATATCCAAACCATAGGATTGTATAGGTTAACCTTGAATACAGACAAATAACCGACATCAGCCATAGAAAAATCCAAGTACTTAAATCGAATGGATGAAGCATTCAGAACAATTTGTAGTTTTATTTCTCCCGATCTCCTTTTTCACATATCTTCCTGTAAGACTCCCAATGAATATTGGACCAACTTGGAAGGGATATTTGGAAAACAAGATGAGATGAGGGGACACATGCTGGAGGTGGAATTTCTCACACTGGATCCAAAAAGCTTCGACAATATCCAAGATTTCTTTACAAAATTCAAGCATTTACTATCACAACTCAAAGCTTGCAGGGTTCAGAAATCTAAGGAGGAGAAACAAATGGTTCTCACCATTCTCTCTAAAATGTGTCCTGAATTCTTTGTGTTCATTTCCACATTCCATTCAGTGATATTCGCCTCTAGATCCACCTCGAAGATGCCTTCTCTTGAGGACTTTATCGAATCCCTGACACAAGAGAAAACCAAGCTCATCAACATGGGAAAAATCAAAGGCCCAAAGGCGCATGCACTTACTGTTGAAGATGGAAACCATAAATATCATAAATCTAAAGATAAAGGAAAAAGGAAAGCTCATGTAAATCCAAAGAAGGAAGGGTACCCAAAACCCTTCACCGATGCCTCAGGATCCAAAGGGGAAAAGGGGAGAAATGCACATACTTACACAAAGGATTCCATCCAGAATCCGCATGCATGTAGAAACAAATAGATCTAATGACTCAAATACTTCAGCAAAACAACCTTGGATATCGCATTCCCGAGGGTGCCAAGAATAAGAATCTAGAAGATCAGAATCCCAAGAAAGGAAATTCTTGCCATGCCTTGATTTCTTCAACTCCTCTCTCTATGCTTGGATTGTATATTCAAGAGAATCACATCACATGGATGCCACAAAAGAAGTCTATTCTTCATTGGATGCATGTAAAGGTCCTCCTATTCTGATGGGGGACAACTCTCCAATCGAAGTCACTGACAAATGAAGGATTGAACTCACCAACAAAATCTTCGAGAATGTGTTACACGTTCCCAAAACTTCCGTCAAACTTCCCTCCATGTATCAGATGAAAAATTCTAGTGCCGGAAATAAATTCATATTCACACCAAATGAAGTGGAAATATATGACATGAAAAACAACTCCAAGGTTGCTATGAGTGAGGTAAATCATCAATCTAGATTGTATACATTTTCTAAATTTATTGAACCAGACTTTGCTTTACTGCTTACTCATGCTGATGAAAGTAGTAGGATATGGCACGAAAGGTTTGGAAATTTGAACAGATATATGAAACAACTTAGCAAGCAAATATTGGTTGATAGTCTACCATACATCCATTTCTTCAAGGTAGTATGTGAGGGATGTGTTCTTGGAAAACACCCTCAAGAGAAATTCGACAAAGCATAGTCTCAGAGAGCTTCCACGCCTTTAGATCTGATCCACAGTGACCTTATGGGTCCTTTTCCGCATCCATATATCAAAAAATAGAGTTGTTTTCTCATTTTTGTTGATGATTTCTCACGTTTTACATGGATTTACTTTCACAGCAAAAAATCTGAGGTCTTTCAACACCTCAAAGATTTCAAAGCCCTGGTTGAGACACAGTCTGTAAAGAAAATCAAAGTCCTATGAACTGATAATGGGGGAGAGTATGTCAATCATGAGATCCATAATATTTTCCATGAGGTAGGGATTCAATTCCAACACATAGTTCCCTATACTCCTCAGCAAAATGGAGTTGTTGAGCATAAAAACATATCTCTAAAGGAGATGGCATCTTGCATGTTGCATGCAAAGTCACTACCACAGAGAGTATGGGCCGAAGCACTTAATTTTGCAACAAAGATCCACAAATATCTCCCCATATATATGTCAAGGATAAGACCCCCTACGAGGCTTGGAGCAGCCTCAAACTAAAAGTGACCCACTTTTGTATTTTCGATTCACATGCATGGGCCCGGATTCCCGTGAAAAGAGGAAGGCACTTGATCCACAAAGAAATGAGTGTATTTTTGTTGGATACCTCAAGGGTGTGAAGGGATACATATGTATTTATCTTTCCTCAGACTGACTCATCATTAAGATAAGTGTCTGATTCGAGGAAAATATCTCGCATGTACCTCAACAGCTACATGAAAACACCTTCATTCTTCCACCTATCTGAGATTATGAGCATGCACGTGCCGAATCTTCTTCAGATGAGAGTTATGATTCATAGGACTTAGATGATTCATATACAGAGTTAGTATATTCAGATGCAGAGTCAGAGAATCCAAATGCAGATGGAGAGCCAGAGCAGAGGCCCAAGTGGGCACAAACTACTCTTTAGGATGAAGGGTATCTCGTTGGTGATCTAGCCGATACTAGGAGGACTCGATTTGATTTTGAGAAGCCTCTTGTTGCACTCACTTCCACTGAACCATTTCCCTCCAGGTATATTTTCTTGGTTCAGTATTCAGATCCACAGTCTTATGGACAGGGTGATGGAAATATTTTTTTGGAATCTTCCATGTAGGAGGAGTACAATTCCCTCCTCGAGAACTAGACTTGGGATCTGGTTCCCCTTCCTTCTGGGAGGAAAATTTTCAGATGTAGATGGGTCTACAGGACCAAGAGCGCAACGAATGGACAGATTAGAAGATACAAAGTCATGCTTGTTTCCAAAGGCTTTCAGCATGTGCATGGCATTGACTATGATGAGACCTTCACTCTAGTAGTGAAGATGGATTTCATATGATTGGCACTTGCCATTGTGGTATCCAAGGGATGGGAAGTCCATCATATGGACATGAAGAATGAATTTCTTCATGGTGATCTCTCTGAGGAGATCTATATGGATCATCCCTCGGGATTTATGAAGGACTAATCTTTGGTCTGTCAACTGAAGAAGTCCCTTTATGGCCTCAAGCAGGATCCGAGGGCATGATATGCCAAGATGGACTCCTACCTATTGTCACAGAACTTTGTACGTTGTAAATCAAACTTGAATTTCTAGATGCTCAGGACTACTGATTCACTTCTACTCTTAGTTATGTATGTTGATGATTTGTTGATCACCGGTTGCTTGAATTCAATGATTGTTGTAGTTCAGAGGATTCTACATGACAGGTTTTTTATGATGGACATGGTTCCTCTACACTTCTTCCTTGAACTCGAGATCAGTCAAGATGCATTAGGAATCAAACTGTATCAGGCCAAGTATGCATGAGATCTCCTTGAGAGATTTCACATGATAGACTGCAAGTCTACTCCGACTCCTTTCCTATCAGGATTCAAACTTGAGGATGGCGGGGAGACTCCACTGGTTGACAACACATTGTACAGACAATTAGTGGGGATCTTGTTGTATCTCACACACTCCATACCAGACCTATCCTATGCAGTTGGCATAGTTTCTAGGTTCATGCAAGAGCTACATGAGATACATTGGAAGGATACAAAGTGTATGCTTTGATACATACAGGGAACCATCACCTTTGGGATTCATTATGCAAAATACTCTACATTATATCTCATCAGGTTTACTGATTCTGACTAGGCTGGCAATAACACTGATCGTAAGTCCACATCTATTTACTCACTCAATCTTGGTTTCGGGCCTATCTGTTGGTCGAGTAAGAAGCAAGTTTTCATTGCTCTATCTTCAGCTAAGGAAGAGTACAGAGGGGTAGTTAACATAACTATTCAAGCTATGTGGATACGAAATTTTCTCATTGAGTTGAGCATTCAGTTTCATCGACCGATCATCCGCTGGTGTGACAATCAAAGCACTCTAAAGTTTTGAAGAGATCCAATTCAGAGGTAGCGAAAGAAGCACATCGAGATCCACATGCACTACATACGGGACTTAGTACATGAGGGGATCATCAACCTACAGTTCTATCCTTCAGTAGAAAATATGGTAGACATCTTCACCAAGACCTTCACTGAGAAGAAGTTCCATTCTCTGCGAGGTTGTCTTGGAGTGAAGGACACAGTTTCCTAGAAAATGTAGTTCTTCTTTTTACATACATTGTACCTTGAGAGGGGTTTTTCCCATGAGTTTTTCCCTCTTTCCTCACTTTATTTCAGTCTATCTTTTGTATTTGGGTACCTAACATGGCCTCATTGTTGGGACCCATTCTTTATTTTCACCATAGTGATGTTCAGGGGGGGTGTTGGATTTACTTCACACACACCTAGGATTTCTTTTTCCTAAGGTTTTTCCTTGTTTATTAGTCATAATTAGTCATTATCTGGTCTCCTATATTTTAGGGGAGAATATTCCACCTGGAGAATATTCTCTTTATTTGACACTTCAGTTTGACTAGTTGAGTTGAGTCTAGATGCTACATTGGTTGTGTCACCATGCAACATTGGGATCATCACCATGCTAATGCACACTTGCCTTGGGATCATCACCAGAATGGAACATTACCCTTGATTCCTTGATCTACTCCTCACTACACTATGTTCAGTTAGTTAACTGAAGACTGTTTGACTAGTTAACTCAGCTAGGTGGCAGTTCACTCCCATAACTGCCTAAGAGACTAGACTAGGTGGCAGTTCACTCCCGTAACTATTAGTGTGTGTCAAGATCACTCTAGACCACCACTATGGCACATTGGTTCTCCCCCWATGCGCATTGATTGGGTCATACTGAGTATATCTTGTGTAAATTATTCATTATTCATTACGGTTAATGAGAATTATTTCTCTCTTTCTTCTTCTTTCTCAATTTCTCTCTACAAATGTGTGTGGTATTTTCTAGCTAGATCTATTMTGTGCAGGTTCAACACATTTACAACTTATCTAATATTGGTATATTTGACTGAATTTTTTTAATTATATATGATGATCATGTTATAATCATTATCTTGTTATTTTATATATAATGTATGTTATAGATTTTATTTTGATGGAGATTTAATAAGTATAATGATGTTGTTAGTTTGTGTGGATGTTCATTTCCCTAAAAATCATTTATAAATGCTATCCTATAAAATAATTTAAATGTAATATAACTTACTCTATAATAATCTAATATTTTTAAGATGCATGATATATTTAACTAATTAAATTGAAATAAAAAGTATTAAGTTAATAAATGGAAGCTATAAAGGAAGCAACGTGAATTGTTAAAATGGAAGAAAAATGTGGCTCTAAAATGGAAGTAAAACTCGACATTAAATTGGAATCCATACTTGGAGATATTTATGGATCTAAGTAGGAATCTAAATTGGTTGCTTAACAGGAAGCAAACCTTGGACCTAAAAAGGAAGAAAAACTAGGCTCTAAAAAGGAAGCAAACATTGGAGCTAAAAGGAAGCAAACCATGGAGTTAACAAGGAAGCAATTCTGGAAGAAAAATTTGATGCCAATTAAGGAGAAAAACCTGGTGGCAATTCGGAAGAAAAAAAAGAAGCATTTTTGGAAACGAAAAAGGAAGCAACAATGGAATCCAAACTAGAAGCAATCTTGGAAGAAAAACTTGGCACTACTTAGGAAGCAAAAAACGAATCAACTCATGTAGCAAACAAAGAAGTAAAAATGGAATCAATTCTAGAAGAAACAAAAGACACAATCATGGAAGTCATTTTAGAAGCAAACAAAGATGCAATAATGGAAGCAAATCTTGGTGTAAATTTGGAAGCCAAACCAAAAGCTATTTTAGACGCTATACTAGAAGCAAAACAAGACGCATGATTGGGAGAAAAACTAGAAGTACAGAAGGAAGAAAAACTGGATGCTACAATTCTAGGAGATAATGTAGGATCTAATCTAGGTGCTAATTCCATCTCCCAATTGAACACACCATTTGGTGATGGGTTTTGTGTCGGTCGACCATTGATCCCAATTCATGTACTCAAAAACACTAAATTATGATGCTATTATAGGCACTAATGTCTTGTTTTGTTGTTGTGATCCTTTCCGACACTCTTATATACCACATATCACATTGGCTTCCCCTTCTTCACCTCGTTCGCCATGATACCCTTCATCTATAAAAATATATATATATATATATGTGGACCCACCTTCCCACTTTTTGTCTCCCCAAATGGCCCTCACCCACACTCAAGAATTAAAGAACTTGCTCGCCAACAATGAAAAAAACAACAAGTCCATACAAGAAATAAATTCCAATCTTGTTACCCTAAACTCTAATATCGATACCCTCAAAACTAATCTGCAAGGTGTGCAATAGTTCATAGACTCCTTCTCGGCTCAGATGAACCACTTCCTAAGTGAATTCCAGGTCCCTACCTCCTATGAACAACCTTACCACCATGAAGATGTCGACTCTTCCAATTACCAAGCCTTTCATTCCCATCAACCTCATTGAGAACCGTGTCTCCCCAATGTCAAGGTGAACAAATTTGATGGCTCAGATCCCACAGGTTAGGTTACACAAATGGAACATTATTTCTCCTTGCATGGAATCACTTATGAATTGGTAAAACTTCATTATGGTGTCCTCATCTAGATCATGAACACTGGAAGTGGTGGAAATGGCTTAAAAATGCACGCCAAGGGTATGTTGCTTGGGAATAATTTGTGGTAGAACTTTATGAACACTTTGACACTGACAACCACCATTTGGGCCATTTGACCAAGTTGAAACACTCGGGAACAGTGGAATAATTTATCATAACCTTTGAGAATTTGTATTTTAGAATGGAGGGCGCATATGATGTTTTCTTCAGAAAATGATTTATTAGTGTCCTAAACGATGAAATCCGAACTCAATTCCTAATGGCTCACCCCAAACTTTGGTTGAAGCTACTAAACGTGCCAAGGAAGCACAACAATTTGTATTTTATCAAAACAAAAAACCTTATTTTATTTATCTTTCCCTAAACCTTCAATTCCTTCCCCTCATGCCACTCCTCTTAAGATCCATAAATTTACTTGGGCAGAAATGGTTGAACACCAACTCAAGGGTCTTTGTTATAATTATGATGAAAAATATTTTATGAGGCACAAGTGTAAGGAACATAATCTTTTTATGGCCATTTTTTAGGATGTTGTTGACTAGGAGGCCAACTTTTCCCCAATGGAAGAGATGCCCCAAGAAAATGATCTTATTAGTCCCTCTGATCCACCAAAAGTTGAATCACTAATTTCCCTACACACCCTCRCTGAATTATTTTCTCCCCAAACCCTCAAGCTTATTGGGTACATTAAGCATCGAAAAAWTGTAATCCTAATTGATAGTGGTAGCACCCATAATTTTATTCATTATTGTATTTTACAGGAAATCAATTGTTATATCTATGAGGTCAATAATTTTAAAATCATGATTGCCAATGGTAGTTCCACAAAATGTYTTAGGCGTTGTGAAAAWTTGCACCTACAAATTGGTTAGTACCACCTAAAATATCATATGTTTTCTATTGGCATGGTAAGTTGTGACATTGCACTTAGTGCCTACTTGGTTATGCACTCTTGGCCCCATCCTCATGGATTTTAAGAACCTAACCATGCAATTCCAACAAGAGGGACAGTAATATAAGTTCCAAGGAATCACAACAGGCTCACCTGAGATCATCAATTCCCACCAAATGAAAAAAATTAATAAAAAAAGGTCATTCTAGAATTATTTCCCAACTCCATTCCATTTGCGTAATTGAGACTCTCTATGTGCACCTTGAAATCGAATCTATAATATCCCAACACCAAGTTATTTTTAACACTCCTCATGGACTTCCCCCTTTCTGTGGCATCCACGATGATTCCATTCCTCTAGTCCAAGGAAATATTACTCCCAATGTTCGCCCTTATCATCATACCTTTGCCTAAAAAAATGAAATTGATAAAATTGATCAAGAATTGCTAGAAGTAGGTGTTATCCGTCCTAGTACCAACCCCTATTCTTCTCTGGTAGTCATGGTAGTCAATAAAGAAGGCACTTGGTGCATGTGTCCTAATTTTCAGGGCCTCGACGAGCACACAAACAAAGACAAAATTCTCATTCTTGCCATTGATGACCTTTTGGATGAATTGAGTGGTGCTTATTACTTTACCAAACTTGATCTTCATTATGGCTACCACTAGATACATATGAAAGAGGAATACATCCCCAAGAATACCTTTAGAACTCATGAGTGTCACTATGAGTTCTTGGTCATGCCCTTTGGCCTATGTAATTCCCCCTCCACTTTTAAAAGTCTTGCAAATCATGTCTTCCATTCTTTCCTCCATCATTTTGTCTTAGTTTTATTTGATGATATTCCATATATAGTAAAACTTGGAAAGTCAATCTAACCCATGTGGATCAAGTTCTCCATATCCTATCTAAGCACACACTTTTCTCAAACATTCTAAATGTGTTTTTGGCACCTCTAAAGTGGAATACCTGAGTCATATTGTTGGCATGGATGGTGAATAGGTGTATCCTAATAAAATTTAAGCTATGAAGGATTGGCCTTGCCATAAAAATATTAAAAGCTTCCATGGTTTATTGGGTTTAATAGGATATTATCGCAATTTTTTTTCAGAATTATGGAAAAATTCCAGCTCCTCTCACTGCTCTTCGTAAAAAGAATGATTTTGCTTGGACTATAGCAGTTGGTCAATCCTTCTAATCCTTGAAATATACTATGTGCACCACTCCTATCCTGGCACTACCCAACTTCACCAAGACTTTTTCCCTAGAATGTGATGCATATGGAAAAGTGTAATACCCCCAGGTTGATCCCTAGTTGTAACTGTACATATGTTTTTATAGGCTGGTGAGTCAGGATATTATGGGCCTGAGTGCCTATGTGATTATTAGGATGAATATACTATATGCTAAAAGTCTAGTGAACCTATTATTGTAAAATGTAATTACACTCAGATATTAATAAAAGTACATCAATGTTGCAGACCAACCCAACAAAAGTGTATGGGGGGATAAACTCCACTAGAAATGGAAAGGGGGACTAAGATTCTAAGGTTAAGGGGTTAAGATAAGGGGGATTAAGCCTAAGGGAATATTATATTACTTAAAATTTTAAAGTATAGGATATTATATTAGCCTAATTTCCCAAATAAAGGGAACAAATTACATGTAGGGGACAAAGTTAGTCCTTAAGTATCACGTAAGACCCATGGATATAGAATTTGTGAATGTAGTGTAATATCCATCATTCCATGATGATTCTTCCATCATTCCGGCCTTCATACTTGAGAGTGGTACTCTACAACCTTACCTGTACATGGGAGTTGTTTCTAGCCAGTGACCTCAAGAGGCGAGTTGTCGGAATCGTATATGATGGAAGAGGTAGGTTGTCAATATTGTGTGTTATTGAATAAGCGGGTTGCCAGGATCATGTGTTATTGAAGAAGTATGTTATCAAACCCCTGAGAATTCTCTCCATGTGAGAGAAATTATAGGAATTAATTCCCAGTGTACCAAGTTGCAGGTACAGGTCTCTAAGACTCCATGTCTGGATTGTTGTTGAATCCCAGGAAGGGAAGTGGGGCAGTCGAAGGACTATTGAGAAGAGAAGGGGCGCACTTCCTAGGGTGGGACATGCATGTGGGGGATGGGGGATTGTAGGCTATTTAGTATATTTGGCACCTGAGTCTGAGTTTTTTTTGTCTAAGAGATCTTAGCTTGGCTTAGGATTCCTTTTCTTTGGTGGAGTTTAGTCCCAACTCGGGGGTGACCCACTGCTGAGAGAATGGATGATTTTAGGGGATAAATTTATCTCATGGGATAATTTTCCATGGTTTTTCCCAAAAAAATATTCGTTATTCTAAAAATGATTCGCCCAAATTCTAAAGGATAAACTTATTTTACCTTAAAAATATCCAACATTTTATACAAACTACATAAAATCCTTAGAAATTGGAATATTTTTACAAAAATATCGCCAAACATTTTATAGTTGGCATATGTAGGATTAGTAAGATTCACTAAGGTTTCTACATTTTAAAATAAATTTCCATCCTTAAAATCGTCCTTGGCTGAGAGTTTTGAGCACTGCAGTCTATGGCTAGGATGAACGTGGAAGGTCTGCATGCAGTTGGTGGTTATTCATAAGATAAGTATCTCTTATGTGTTGTTTTAATGAATGTGTGTATTTATGATATTTTGTTATGAAATTTATATTGTAACAATGTTTATAAATTATTGGTGTTAGCTCGTATAACTCTGTCCATGTGCAGAGCATTCTTTAGTAAATTAAATTCGTATAAGAGGTCAAAATTTTGGTGTGTCATTACCCAGCTTGGGTTGGGGATGTTATAAAGTGGTATCAAAGATTCAATTTCAACATTGAAACTATATGGGACAATTAATAGAACGCATAGTTGAAATTTGTCGAGTAAGCAAAAAAATTGTTTGACAAAATGTCAAGAAGAGTATGACTACAATTTATTCGGTGAAATTATTATAGTGAAATTGGGGAAATATTCATGATTAATTTGAAAGAATCGAGCCCAAGAATTAAAATCCTCAATTTAAATCTTAAATTGGGAAAATTTGGGCCCCCAGATAACCGAATTTTCATGTTTGCAGAGAACCCGTGGTGAAATTGGGCGGAATCGGGAAAAAGCCCCCAAATTATGTAGTGTAATTCATGTAGATATTGATCTGGAAGAGTCGAAGTACAGTTATAGGGGTTGAATCCATGTACAAAAGTCCATAATTAGTTGTATTGGTATTATTTACAAATCGCTAATGGCGTCCACAAAAATAATGGAGAAATTGGGCATATTTGGAAAATTTTGAAATTAGGCAAAATTGGAAAATTTTGGGAATTTTTTTGTACGTTGATGTCACTGTGACGTGGAGACCACATGTAAACTAACATGGTAGATATGTGACATGTACTACCATTATTTTAGGTACACAGAGTCAGTGGAAAGTGTGAGGTGGCATGAGAACTATCACCACATAGGCGGTGCTTTCCTACTTGGTGGAACCCCGAGCCTAGGACACACGACAACCCCACGTTAATTGTGGGGGGTCCTAGGTGGTTATGTTAAACACATGCTAGGGAGGTCGCAATGTGTGGATATGCGACACATCACCCGATTATTAACTGGGGTTAATTTTTTTGGGCCCTCCCCCTTGGTTAACGGTCGATAGGTCGAGGGCCCACAATGCGATAAGCATCGTCGATCACCGCCGACACCCTCCGCACCATGAACATTGAATCAAATTAATGGGAAAATTTGTGCATAAAGTTAAATGGGTGTGGGATGGGGCCTACCCATTCCCACAACTCAATACAAAGGTACCACATGGAAACCAAGGACGAATGGGGCCTGACATATAAAGTGTGTGCATCATGGAGGTAAGGAAGAGAGATGGAAGAAGAAGACGGAGGCCAACTAGGAAAGACTGGGTGGATAGGGAGTTGACATGAAACCACCCATCGGTTACATATAGACTCGGGTTCCATGTCATCATCCCAATCAACATATCTTAGCCATAATTTACATAAAAAAGTGAAAATTACTGGAAAATTAACAGTGATTTCCAGGTGTTCGACTTGCAGGTAAATTTTGAAGTCCTAAATGAAGTTTTCGAGTAGTCCAAATCATATGAAACTATATGTCCTTCCAATACATATATTTTATTCATCTAAAATAATAGATCCTGAAGAGATATTTCTAAAACCATTCGCTAAACAAAGCTAGTATGAAGAAGATATAAGGAAAATAGTGGAGGATAATTTTAAGACCCGATTAACTTTTGAGGGCCATAACTTCATGCTATGGAATCAGATTGGGGCACAGGAGAAGTCTATGTAAATATATTCATCCATTTAATACATCCATGGATCTAAATTAAAAATTATTATCATATAAAAATGTATAGGAGGGCATAGAAGGAACCTATAGCATTCAAAGCCAAAAATCTTAATTGACCTGAAACTTCATCGGGTTGTATCTAGCAGCCTGGAGCTCATATGAGGATTAAACTTGGTCAAAATGTTCATCACATGGTCATGAAGGAACCAAGTTGAGCTCCTATCAAATTTCCAAAGGATCAGGTGCAAAGATGCATAAGCACAGTTAAAAATGACACTTGGTTGAAGGAGTTTTTTGAGTGATAATCAAATGACTATAACTTCCTACTCAAAACTAAGAATTGAGGAATGAAGTATTAATTGGAAATGTATTGGAAAGAGGATTAAATGTATTCAGACAAAATTGATAACTGAGTAACATATATCCCAGGAAGTCAGAAAGAATATTATGGTGACCAAAAAGGGGCAAACTGTGCATATGTTACCAAAATCGTATATTATGGTTTTGGCTAACAAATGTTGTTGTATGCATATGTTTGTGGATTGAATAGAGAAATGATAAATATATTTACATATAGGAGGAATCAAAGAATATAAAATTCTCCATCATGAGCATTGATTGCTTGAGGAATCTTCCAGCGGAAGACATCTAGACTTGGTGTGAAACATGAAATAATTCCAATGGAACTGTGATCTGGAAAAGGAATTCTAGTTTTAAATATGCATATCAATTGTACGTGTTAAGTAAGAAGTCTCATCTACATTATATGCTAATACATGTACAATGGGTATAAATGGAGATGCAAAGCACAAGTTCATGAAAGTTGGGTTAGAAAATGGGTAAAAGGATTTGAACTTTGGTTAAATATGAGCAAAGATACTCAAGGAAAGAGTGTTATGTCAAAGATGCCTCATAGGATGATCAAAAAATAGAAAGGAAGAATGTTGAGATATGCATCTAGGTAACCAATCCACTCATTTTAATCAGAGCACTCAGTGGACTCAGGGCACAAGCGTGAAATATTTACCGAATTAATTAGTGAATATCCATTCCCTATAAAGGGTGTCAATGTATAGATAAAGTAGTACATTGTGAGAAGAATTGGTATAAGAATATTGATAGGTTAAGATGTGATTTTTTCTGATAAAGAAAAATAAGGGGTATACTTGGAGATAAGGGAAACATCTCCAAGGATTAGTCATATGGTTGTGAGTAGTACATCCATGATTGTTATCAGAGTAGTGCAGTGGAAGCATGGTTGTATGAAAGAACTTCAGGGGTGAAGTAATGAATGTGTGTTTACTAAAGAAGTGCAAACAGATGCAAAAATAATGCATTATTGTTACACACCTAAATGTTGCACCGTAAAATGTCACACTTAAGTGTCGTAAGTGTCATATGCACCTTATAAAGTGTTGTGTGTATCGTATTATGTGTCGCATGCACTTTATCAAGTGTTGCATGCACCTTACTAAGTGTTACATGCACTTTATTAAGTGTTTCATGCACTTTATTAAGTGTCACAAATTCATGACCATGAAGGAGTGCATGTCATGATCCCTAGACAAGTTGGAAGATAAATGTAACATTTGAAGGTCAAAATACCATTTTTTACCTTATATTATTGACCCTTTTGGAGCATCATTTCCCCCTTTCCCATATACATAGGGTGATGAAACTTGATTATCACTCCTTTCTCAGTGTTAGGGGAGTGACACTATCATTCCTTGCTTAGTTATAAGGGAGAGATGAAGTAGTTGCAACTAAGCCACCTTATTTGTGTTGATGTTTTGGTAGTTGCGAGAAGTATTAACCTCTAGGAAAACCTTTTTTCTTAAAGAATAAGATTTTGGAAGCAAGAGAACCATTAAATAGATGTGGAAATACCCTAGAAGATAAGTCTTCCCAAGGAGAATAATAATAAATAATTAGAAGGCTCCGGAAAGAGAATTTTACCCCACATGAAAATTCACTTAGATAAACTAGTATATAAAGAGGTAAGGGGCTACCTCATTGACACTATCTCACTCACTCTGCAATTAAGGCACAAGTCTATAAGGAGAAACAGTTGCAGTAGTTCAATGAAGAGAAGAAGGAGGCGCAAGTCTAAGGGAGGTGACACACTAGCTGCAATAGTGAAGTCTCTCATTGCTCAGTGTTTCTGGTATCTCTCTCTTGTGATTTTATATTGGTAAATGTACTCTCTCTTGGTATTTTGTTGCTACTGCAGCCGTGTTGTTATTTTTGGATAGGTTTTATCTGATAGAACTTTCTTTGTGTATGGAATATATCTAATAAAAGGTTATTATGCTTGGGGGTGGCACGTGTAAGTTCCTATGGTTGGGTGACAATGGTGTAACATTATCTATGGTAAAATGAGCATACCAAAATTTTAACATGATATTAGAGTTGGTTTCATTTAAAACAGTCTAACCACTAGAATAAAGATCGTCAGTTTCCCCTATTTTCAAGCTTGTTGAAAAATTATAAAAGCCACTAAGAAGATTGTCTAAGGATCATGCATCTTTCCCCCGAATCAAATCTCCAAAATTCAAAATTTGGAAAATTAGTGTTTCCTCATAAAACCCTAGGTCAAGACACTTGGGAATTTAAAGGATGAATTTGGAGTAGATACTTGAAGAAATGAGGTCTCCTTGGTATAACACACTCATTAGTAAGTCCAAAATTCATTTCTGCAAAGTCTCATTTTTGTCATATTTCTAGATCCCGAGGCAGAATGACTTCCAACACTAAGATTGATGAGAAGCTTGAGGGTGATGATAACTTCCAAGCATGGAAATATATAGTAATTATCATTATAGAAGAGACTGATATATAAGGCTTCATTGAATAATAAGTTCAAGAGCCAGAGGGAGATGAGGCTAGGGCAAAGCACAAGAAGAACATGGTTAAAGCAAAGAGGATTATTGCATATTATATCAAGGATCACTTGATCCCTCATGTATCGTCATTGAAGACTCCAAAGAAGATGTTGGATGTTTTATCCCGATTATATGAAGGAAAGAATATCAACCGAAATATGAAATTAAGGACACAACTCAAGAATGTGAAGATGTATAATTCAGAAACCATTCAATCCTACTTCAAGAGGGTATCTCGAATAAAAGAACAACTTGAAGCCATTGGAGACACAATTGAAGAAGCAGAGCTAGTAATGACTACATTGAATGGTATGAAAAAGTATTCGGAATCATTTATTAGGGGAATCTATTCCAAAAGAAAAATAACAAAGTTCAGTAGGCTATGGAAATATTGCACTCAAGAAGGAGCTAGATTGGTAGCAAGGGAAGAATAGTTGGGTGATGATGAGAATCAAGCACTAGTAACACATACAAGAAAAGGAAAGAGAAGAAAAGAGGATGAAACCCACAAGAAGTTTCAAAGGTCACAAAACACTCAAAAGGATTATTCAAGTTACAAATGCTACAACTTTCAGAAGATGGGGCACATTGCTAGAAATTGTCCTCACGTAAAATATCATATCAGAAAAGGAAAGTATAAAATACATCATGCTCATGTTGTAGATGATGATGAACTTGTTCATAAGAAAGAAAGAAAAATATGATTCAAGTGAATAATATGTATTGATATCAGCTCTTACAAGGAAAGTCACTCATGGAAGTGACACATGGCTTATTGATAATGGTGCTTCTAAGAACATGACCAATTACAAGGATTCTCTTTCAAATCCAGTTCAGAAGGATTCACCTCATAATGTGAAGCTCGTTTATGACTATCAATATCCCATTAAAGGGATAGGAGAAGCCTCCTATAGGTTGGATTCTAGAAAGCCTATGAAGATGAAATATTTTTTGTATATACCTGGTTTGAAGAAGAATCTCCTTTCTATCTCAACAGTGTATGAGAAAGGATTCAGAGTTTCTTTCATTGATGGTGAAGTTATTATGTGTCCAAGAGGCAATTTTGTTAATGATGATATTGTGATTGGTGTTCAAGAAGGAGGTCTATACAAATTAAAGGGACACTTATATTCGACATTAGTTCACAATACAGTAAATCTGAGTGATCTATGGCATAAAGGACTTTCTCAAATACATTACAAAGCATTATCGATCATGAGAAGTATGGTGACAGGTTTTCCTGAGATTTAGGTGAATCATGATGGTATATTCAAGGGATGTGCACAAGGAAAAAGTGTGAAGAGTGCATTTCCAAGTAGTGAAAGAAAATCCAAATTAGTTTTGGACATTGTGCACTCAAACGTGTGTGGACTGATAACAACCACTTCACTCAGCGGGTATGTATATTATGCTTCATTTATTTATGATTTCTCATGTAAAACTTGGATTTATTTCTTGAAAAAAAAAAAGTAAAGTATTCAAAAAGTTCAAGGAATTCAAAGCCATTGTAGAAAATATTTATGAAAAGAAGATAAATATATTGAGGTTAGATAATGGAGGAGACTTCACATCAGATGACTTCAAATCATTCTATAGAGAAGTTGGGATTAAGAGTGGGCTCACTACTCCCTACAATCCTCAGCAGAATGGTGTGACAGAAAGAAAGAAATGGACGATAATGGAAGCAATAAAGGCTATGATTCATGGTCAATATTTACCAATGCATCTATGGGAAGAAGAAACTAGGACTGTTGTATATGTGAAAAACATAAGTCCTCACCATATACTTGGGAAAAAGATACCAGAATAAATGTTTACAGGAGAAAATCCAGAGGTCAACCACCTAAGGATATTTGGTTTTCCATTATATGTTCATGTTCCCAAGGATAAGAGATTGAATTTGAATCCTTCAGGAAAGAAGGGTATATGTTTTGGATATAGTGAGATATTGAAGGCATATAGAGTCTACATCCTTGGTCTCAGGCATATTGAGACTAGCAAAGATGTCACATTCGATGAGGATGCAGCCTTCAGTAGATCAAGGAAGAATAATACATATGAGATCCATGATGAGGAGCCTAAGATCCTAGAGTTACATATAAATATATAGGTAATGACGTTGTACCAGATGAGTATGTTCCAGAAGATCATGATATGGAAGAACCATAAAGACCTACAAATCCACCTCGAGAGATTATTACAAATAAGAGAATACCATCTTGGGCTTGAGAGATTATTCAGGATGCATAGAAGTATGGTGTTCCAGGATTATCTCGATGCATAGAAGTATGAGGTTCCAGATGAAACTTTCAGAGAAAGTAAAAAACCATGACCATATTCTAGTTATATGGAATTTCTAAGTGATATCATTGATGCAGCCTAATATCATGAAGAGGTTGCAAAGAAGAAAAGAATGGAAGGATGTCATGATTGAGGAGTACCAGTACATTATGAAGAATGATTTTTGGGATGTGGTTCCAAGACCAAAAGAGAATACAATGGTGAGTTCCAAGTGGATCTACAAGACAAAGCATTCAACAGATGGAAGTATCGATAAATATAAGGCAAGTTTTGTGGCTCGTGGTTTCTCCCAGAAATAAGGAATAGATTATGAGGAGACATTTGCTCCTATGGAGAGATACACTTCGATTAGAACTATACTTGTGATAGTTACAGTAATTAAATGGAAGGTACATCATATGGATGTGAATACAACTTTTATGAATGGTGTAGTAGAAGAGGAAGTGTGCATGGAAAATCCCCAAGGTTTCAAGACACGTGATAGGAATAGACATGTGGGAAAATTGAAGAAATACTTGTATGGATTGAAGCAAGCACCCAGGGCATGGTACTATATAATTGACATTTTTTTTATGAGCTTGGGATTTACTAAGAGTAAATAAAATTCCAACCTTTACTACAAGGTTGTGGATGGTGGACTAGTGATATCACTATTATATGTGGATGATCGGTTTCTATTAGGAGACAAGAATATCATCGCTAAGAGTAAGAGGAATATTTCTATAGAGTTTGAGATGAAATACCTGGGTATGATGCATTATTTATTAGGTCTAGAGGTATGGCAGAAACCGAACGACATTTTCCTTAACCAAGGAAAATATGTTGTAGAAATCCTGAAGAGATTCAGCATGATGGATTGTAAATCCATACTTACACTGATGGTGAAAATATTGAAGCTATTGAGTGATATATCTTCAGAGATAGTGGATGCCACCATGTATAGACAGATGATTGGATCATTGATGTATTTGACGAACACAAGGCCAGATATATGTTTTGTAGTGAACACATTAAGTAATTATAGGGTTGAACCGAGACATGTTCACTTGATGGCATAAAAACATATATTGATGTACCTAAAAGGTACAATTGACTATGGACTAAGATATGTTTCATATCGTAAGATAAGACTGCAAGGCTATGCTGATTCAGATTGGGATGGGGGTGTCACAAATCCGAAGAGTACATCAGGATGTTGCTTTAGTTTGGGATCAACAAGAAGCAGACTAGTGTGGCACTTAGTACGGTTGAGGTGGAACATATAGTAGCATGGTTAGCCAATAGTAAGGTTGTGTGGCTTTGGAATTTTCTTGCAGGGTTGTTTGATCTCGAGTTGGAGGTGACTTGTATCTATTGTGACAACCAGAGTTTCATAAGGTTTTCAGAGAACCTTGTGTTTCATGAAAATTCAAAGCATATGATATCAAGTACCATTATATCTGAGACATGGTACAAAAGGGAGCTCTAGTATGTTTCTACAGAAGAGTAGGTAGCAGATATGTTAACCCAACCTTTGTCAAAGGTGATGCTTGAGAACTTCATGGAAAATGTTGGTGTGGTTCGGAAGGACTTCCCTCATAAGAGGGAGTGGTAAGTTACAGATGCAATTCCATGGGAATTAGCATGCAGAGTGTGGAAATAGTGGGTATTCATTCATGGGCACATTACCAACTGTGGCACAATTCAACATGACCTCACACAAGGTCAGCAGGATGTCGAGCCTTCGGGGCTAACAGATGCCCAACTTTCAAGATGGAGGGACAACCTTTGTAGTTGGAGGGTTCCTAGCCTTGGGCCAGATGGCTAGTATGTATGCACTAGATAGCCTAACCCTTTTGTTTAGATACGTAGTCATAGTGGATAGATGCCTAGTGTGCCAACTGGAATGGCTAGCCAAAGGGATAGTTGTCTAGATTCTGTGTGAGTTGGAAGATTGTGAGATAGTTTCCTCGTTTTGTGTGAGCTAGATGAAGTCTGGAAATGGCATAAGGTATGAAAGGACTTCGAGACCCATAAGGTCTGAAAGGACGAGGAGGATGTGCCCACTAGAGAGATACTACATATGATTATGAGGCCCAAAATGCATGACAATGATGTATAGACTCATCAGATATCATGTGTGGTTATGATGATGATACTTGTGACATGATCTGTGAGATCATGGGATAGCTTGTGTGGCTATGGTGATGCTACCTGTAGACTGGTCTACAGGACCATGTTATTGGTGGTAGTCTTGTAAATTCCATGTATGTATGTGGTTGAGAATACTAAATGAAAAACATCATGAATAATACATCCCTGGCTAAGAGGAAGTGTTGATGTTTTGGTAGATGTTGGAGGTATTAACCTCCAGGACAAATTTTGTGCTTAGAGAAGAATATTCTGGAAACAAGAGAACCATTAAATAGATGTGGAAATACCCTAGAAGAGAAGTAGGCCCAAGGAGAATAATAATAAAGAAATAGAAGGATCTAGAAAAAGAAGTCGACCCCACATGAAAAGTGACTTGGACAGACTAGTATATAAAGAGGTAAGGGGATACCTCATTGACACTCTCTCGCTCTCTTTGAAATCAAGGTGAAATTCTAGAAGGAGAAGCAGTTGTAGTAGTTTAGTGAAGGGAAGAAGGAGGTGCAAGAATGAGGAGGGTGGCGTAGAAACTGTAGTAGTGAAGTCTCTCCTTACTCAGTCTTTCTAGTATCTATCTCTTGTTTGTTTCTCTTGGTAAAGGTACACTCTATGGGTATTGTGTTGTTGTTGCAGTTGTGTCGGTATTTCTGGCTAGGGTTTATCTGATAGGACTTAATTCTAGTATGGAATCTATTTAAGAAAAGGTTACTATGCTCGGGGGTGGAACATGTAAGTTCCTATGATTGGGTGACAATGGTGTAACATTGTCTATGGTAAAATTAGCACACCAAAATTTTAACAATTTGTTGGGAAAAAATCTGGGAAGATTGAGTTGGTTTAGGGTTAAGGATTCAAGTCATATCCCTTTTCTCGATCTTAGGAACTAAATCCAAACCTCATGAGCTAAACCCTTAACCATATTCCCAAAATACCCTGTGGTGTTTGTGCCTAAAACTCCTATATAATAAATGTCGTTCTTGGGTGAAAGGGGGAACTTGGGAATATCATACCTCTGATCTTGTGACATTCAATAGGGAGGAGGGTTTTTAGAGTGTCAAACCTTTGGTATTGTGAGGAGGTAGTTCATAGAATCATATCTATCATTTGGTAATGCATGAAGGGGCTAGAAAAAGGAGATCTTGGAGGAATTGTTGCAACATCATCATTGAGGTTGTAAATCTTCCATTTATTTCCATTTTTAATATATAACTTGGCCTATTTATCTTAATGTCTACATTGTTCATTTCATGAATGTTTGTCGTGTTCTTGTTTAAGTCCAACATAGATAAATCTACTTTCATCTAACAATATGTAATAGCAGAAGAGGATTGTCTTGTCTCTTACATGAAGGATAATTCCACATTAGGAGCTTGGAGATCAAGTTCAACAGTTGGAGCAGTGAGCAAAACCTAAAAGAAAGAGGTAATCCATCTACCTTTTCATCTTTCTCTCTGTCTTTTGATTTCATTAATGAACATATAAATTAGTCTTAAGGGGAATTTAGTGTCCATTTTTTTTTCCTTCTGTCTTAGATCGAAGGAAACATGATCCAATGGGAGTTCAACCTGTCCACAGGAGGAATTTCTCACAATAGAAAAATGGCGACCATACTGGGGAAGAACTTTGATGTTTTCCTTGGTTTCTAGCTCTCTTGAATTTTGTTGCTTGCTTGAAATTTCTGGTTATTTTCTTGTTATTTGAACTCTTCTCTTCCATCATCATTGTCGGAAAGTATTCTAAGACAATAATCTATTTTTCTTTAAATCTGGGCAATTTTTTATCTTTTTTTACCATTTCTCAGGTTTCATCCCTCCCTATTAGTGGCCTACAAAGTGATAGTATTTTGAGTATTTCTCTCCTGTAGTGTTTTCGGGAGTGATGAAATTTGATCATCTCCCTGTTTGCATTATAACATGAGTGACAGTCTCCTTCTTGGGTCAATTTTAAGTCGTTTTTCCTCTTTTTCCTCATATTGTTTTACTTAGATCTTTGCATCAAAGTCTTTTGGGTTTGTTTTTTCCTTTGATTGATTGAAGGTTTGTGTTTATCACTTTTTTGGCCTCTTTTGAATTATTACTCTTATCAAATTGGGAAAATTTCATAGTTTCCAAGGTTAACTTGATCCTTTGGTACAGTGTTTATTGTTAGTAGTTTTGATCTTTGTCACTTGAAAACTTTCAAACTTCTGTCACTATTTATTCCAAAAACCTCTAAGTGTTTCACTTGTTGATTTTAGAGTGTTTTTCATTAATTTGAAGATTGTATGGGTTGTGTCAAGCCTTGTTGCCAAGTTTCTTGTTTGATAGTCCTGAACTCTTTGGACTTGTTGCAGCTTTACATTGATTATTCATCTTTTCTTTTGAGGTTTTCAAAAAGTGATTTCTCTTCTCTTTTTACATATTTGGGTTCGTGTTTGAACTTGTGTTAGAAGCATTCTGACATTTGGATTCTTTCAGTTATTGCTTGAATGCATGTTTTATTTGATTTTTTTCTTCGTAATCCTTTGCCTCGACATTGAAATATTTCATTGAAAGTAAGGAAGAAGAAAACATTGAATTTGAAATCATTTCATTCCATTTAAAAAGAAACAATAGTTATTGCATTCTAGTTAGTGGGTGCAGCATTTTTTAGCTTGCATTCTTTTTAAAAATCCCCCCCACATGGCCAGGGGGGCAGGAATTGTGTATCCTATAGTTTATTTGACTCATATACGAAACACCTTTTGCATTCAAAGATTAGTTCATGTTTCTTGCATTGAATGTTACACTTTTTTATTTGCTTGAAACCTCTTGCTCCTTTATGTAGATAGGCTTGATCGAAACTAAAGATTGCATTCCATTCATATTTTCTTTTGAAGCCTTCTTGGAGTCAGAGTGATCACATCATAAGTTTCACTTCTATATCCCCTTTTTATTAACAACAACCATAAAATGAACAAGCACATAATATAAAATCAATTAGACTTTTTTCTTTTATAGAAATCCAACAAGTCTAGGATTTTAGAGCCTTGGTTGTAAGGTGGAGAGTAAATTCTCCAAGGCCACTGAAACAAAACTAGGAACACTAATGAGTAAAAATACATTAGTAAATTCAAGTGTTTTTTGGGAAATATCCTCTAACACAGGTTCCAAGTGGTAGGAGAAGTCAAGAAGAGTGCTTGGACCAGTCCTCAACACTCTCTCTCGGTGGGGTTATGCACATCAAGGGGGAAATATTAATAGTGGCAAGTCCTCAGGGTGAAAATACCATTTGAGTTTCTTTGGTTCTAAGAAATTTGTCTCATGTTCCTTTCCCATTTTCAGAATCCCTCTCCCACGACCGTTCTTCCCAACCACCAAATGTGAAGTGGTAGCCCTAGTTTTTTTTCCTAGGTTACCTGCCTAGGTGACTGCAATGGTGGCATTGTTAGTACCTGAGATAGACGTACAACACATGATTTTGTCTCCTTAGGAGGGTACTTGGTTGAGTATGATACTTCCACCTATGGATCTCCATTACGAAGTAGTTGTGGATAACGTTTTCTCATATCTTCATTGGCGGCCTCATCTCCCATCTCTGGGAGATCCTTACTTCATTTTTCCCTGTCACAAGGGAGTTGTTTGCTTGTTCTTATATTATATGGAATTTGGTAGTGTGTTATATTTGATTTAGTAGACCCTAGGTTGAGTTTTTTTCTATGGCAACATTTCCTAAGACTACCAACCAAGGAACCCCTTTTCACAGGGAACCTTTTATTTTTCCTTGTTTTGGAAATGTTGGTCCTCCCTATATTGCTACATTGAATCTTCCTGGATTCACCATAGGGTTACCAATATGGTTGTTTTCCACTATGGTGATCCCAAATTCTATTGGTTATTCAAATGCAATCCCTCCACCCTAAGAACGTTAACCTCATGTTGACCCTTTTCCTTATTCGCCTGTTGCGTCTTGTACCCTTTCTTCTTCTTTACCTGGTGAAAGCCTTAATGATAGTAACTAGAAGGATAAGAAGAAGAAGAAAAGGAAGATTAAGAAGGAGAAAAATAAGAAAGGGGGAAATCAACCAACCACTTTTAATCATGCTCGAAGTGTTGATGATATTTACAAGACTACCAACACATGTTACAAGCCCAAATTCCTTTGTAGGATTTGTAAGGGTGACCACCTTATTAAGGATTTCCTTGGTCTTCCCAAGGTCTTAGAAGTGTGTTCCAAATATTCCCAAGAACCCATGTCACCAGCCTCTAGACATCACGTTGATGAAAACCCACAAACCAGTGATCATATGGTTAGGGGTAAAAAGGGTAAGGTCAAGATTCCTTGTTGGTTATGCAAGGAAATGAATTGTACTTAACTTTTCCTTTGAAGTTTGTATGGATGAAGCTTAGAAATTATCAGAATACATTATTGTTTCCCAACAACAACCTCTAACTAATTCCCATGAGTCCTCTCCCAACCCATCATTGGTTGAAGAAGTGGTCGATCTGATTCCATCATCGATCAATCCCATTCTTCCCTTAGAGAGTGAAGTTGATATTGCTTGGGTTTTTCTTGTCACTTCATATTCTTTCGTACAAGGGAGTATTTCACCCATTTCCACGGAACCCCCTCCAAGTACCAAGGTCATTTCCTTTGATTGGAATAGACTGACGGAGCCTCTTCTTCCTTCCTACATGCCTTTCCAAATCATTATGAAATTTTACGATAGGAGCATATATCACACTATCATAGAAGAAGGTGCTTATTTTATCATTTTAAACTCAACTTCTTGGAAAGTTATTGGTTCCCCTCAACATTTGTCGTCACCCATCATTTGATGGATTTTAATATAAGAAATTGTGAACCTTTAGGGATCCTTCTTCATCTTCCCATTAACTTAGGAGGGAAAACTGTATGTATTGATGTTACGATAGTTCAAGGTCCCTTGGATTTTAATTCTCTCCTCGGAGGGAATATGTCTATGCTATGAAAGTTATCGTGTCCACACTCTTTCGATTGATGCATTTCCCTCATGATGGAAACATTGTGACTCTTGACCAAATTTGATTTGTTAGTATTTATCATTCGTTGACTTCCAACCATCTGACCTCCTTGAATGTTCCTTATATGTAAGTGATATCCCCCCAACCACAGTTTAATTATGTGGCATCATATCCCATGAATTCAACTACAAATGAGAAGGATCATATCTCTGTATGATCACCTTCTTTAGACTTAGATCTGATAGTTAATGATGCATTTCCTCATGATGGAAACATTGTGACTCTTGACCAAATTTGATTTGTTAGTATTTATCATTTGTTGACTTCCAACCATCTGACCTCCTTGAATGTTCCTTATATGTAAGTGATATCCCCCCAACCACAGTTTAATTATGTGGCATCATATCCCATGAATTCAACTACAAATGAGAAGGATCATATCTCTGTATGATCACCTTCTTTAGACTTAGATCCGAGAAGGTTACCACAGAACCACTCAATAGGGGATTTGGATCATGATCTTCCCCTCATTACCCCTACTGAGTCCCTTGACATGTATTCCTTCCAGAGCATTGTTCTTCCATCTGATTAAGACCTCTTGCAAGATATGGTCAAGGGTTATGAGAAAATTTCATGTTTCTGTGTCAATCTCGTTAAAAAATGAATTAGAAGGTTTACGAGAAAAGTTCTTGTTTTTGTGTCAAGCTCATTAAAAAATGAATCAAAAATTTTACAAGCATAGTTATATTTTTGTGTCAAGCTCGTTAAAAAATCAAATAGATATCCATGAGAATAGTTGATTTTCTATTTCAATATCTTTAAAAAATAAAATAGACCCCCCTCCAATTGAATCGAGTCTTTCACTAGATCTCGTAAATGTTGAGTCGAGTCATTCACTAGATATCATAAACACGAGTTGAGTATCTTTCTAGATATTGTAAATGTTGAGTTGAGTATTTCACTAGATCTCATAATTGAACCTTCATGTCTTCCACCTCTGTCAGTTGATCCTCTTTATTCTTCCTCCCCCTCGGGTGAACCTTTTCCTATTAATACCNAGTTGAGTATCTTTCTAGATATTGTAAATGTTGAGTTGAGTATTTCACTAGATCTCATAATTGAACCTTCATGTCTTCCACCTCTGTCAGTTGATCCTCTTTATTCTTCCTCCCCCTCGGGTGAACCTTTTCCTATTAATACCTATAAATCTAATTAGGTGTCGAAGAAGAGTCGGTGGATGAAACGAATCATGGGGGGCATGTCTCCAACCTTTAGGAATCATGTTGGAGTTAATATGCTAGCATTTTTAAGTTATACTGGGGGGAAAGTACCAACCTGTAGACATCATGTTGGGAAGAAACCCACCGATAGGTATCATTCCAAGAACAGTTTTTATTCTAGTTTCAAGCTCGTGTAAAAATGAAACCGACCCTGAGCATAGTTTTGTTTCTGTGTCAATATCGTTAAAAAAATGAAACAGAGGATCCCTTCACATGTATTCCTTCCTGTAAATGTGTTGAACCTACACAGAATAGATCTAGCTAGAAAATACCACACACATTTGTAGAGAGAAATTGAGAAAAAAGAAACAAGAGAGAAATAATGGAAGAATTCTCATTAACTGTATTCCACACTCAAAGAGTGAATAATTTACAATATATATAGGATACATGAGTAACTAATGATCCATAGTGGTGGTCTAGAGTGATATGGACACACACCAGCAGTTACGGGAGTGAACTGCCACCAAGTCTAGTCTCTCAGACAGTTANATGTCAACTGAAAGAGAATATTCTCCAGGTGGAATATTCTCCCCTAAAATATAGGAGACTAGATAATGACTAATAAACAAGGAAAAACCTTAGGAAAAATAAATCCTAGGTGTGTGTGAAATAACTCCAACACTTCCAAATAAATTTTCTATTGTCAGATAAAGACCTCTTGGAAGCCATGATCAAGAATTTGAGCATAGTTTATTTTCTACTTTCAAGCTCATGAAAAAATGAAACCCACGCCGAGCTTAGTCTTTGTTATTTTGTTTGCTCGTAAATACATGAGAATAGGTTACCGATCTCAGTATTTGTTCTTTCTCGTGCTCGTAAATACATGAGAATAGTTTATCAAGCATAATTTTATCAATTTTTTGGACTCACAAAAGTTATATGAAAAATGAACTCTTTGGGGTCTCCTTTAATCTCTTTTCAGACTCTCTAAACATGAAAAGATTGTTGAGTGAAATTGTTTCCTTTAACACTCATTAAAAGGACTTGAAAGTGTGTCTATTCAATGTAATTTTAACCCTTTTTCAGACCATATGGAACAATTAAGAAAAAGGAATACTCTGGTCAACCTCGGCTAGAAGAGTTCTCCCTTGTATTGTATTACACTTTTTCGGGCTTGGGAGACTAAATTTACGAAAAAGAACACCCTTGGAATCCTCTTTAAGATATTTTCAAACTCTCTAAACATGAAAATACCACTGATATTTCCTTCTTTTGTCTCATAAAATTATGCATCAAAGGACCCATATGGTATCGATCCCCTCCTTATTCAAGTTGAACGTTAAACAAGTGATGAGGGGCTCATCAAAGATGAGCTTTACTGAGCATCATTTATCCTCCTCAAGCTCATTCAAAAAAACAAGGTACTCATCATTCATGGTTGGGGAAAATTGAAGGAAGTGGGTCAAGTTTATGGTAAGCTTTATGGCAGTTGTTTGTTGTTTCCCTTGAACATGGAACTTGTTTTCTTCTCATCTTCTAGTTGGGTAATCTGATTATCTCTTAGTCATACCAATCCTATGAGTCTTCATACTCCTTCGGCTCACCCGAATAGTGCCCCGATGATCATAAAACTATTTTTTGGTCTATCTCTCAATCGATTCAATGCTTCCAAGTCATTTTTCATGCCTCACAATGTTCAATGGGAGTTTCACCTCAAACCAACCACTCCGCAGTATTACAATCTTTCATCCTCATGTCAGTCCATACTCATTTGATCTATCATATTACTTCACTTTGCCATGCCATTTTTACTTCACTTTGTCATGCCATTTTCGATGATGGGGGAAACATCATGGCCCTCCTTCGACGAGTCTATTCCTATCGACTTCGACACATTATCCAAGAATTAGACTTAGAAACTAGTAAGTACCCTAGAACCTACTTGCCTTAATGGGAGGTCTCCTCACCTTCAACTATATGTTTATGTTGGATTACTGAGAGGGGGGTGAATCAGTAATGAGAAATTATAGTACTTTTAGCCACGTTATATTATTCAACAATATTCAATTTTTTATCATTATCATTCAATATATCATCAGTAGTATAATCATAAAAAATATCACATCACAATAGATACACAATACACCAAAATTTACATAGAATCCCAAATGGGAGAAAAACAAGGAATGATTTTCTTATATATCAAAAGAATGCATTCATAGGAAGCACCAACTTCCTAATTCTCCAGATACAACTAGAAGGAGGATCCAACCCTCTATTATCAAGCTCCAACCTAAAGGAAGCTATAGCTCCCTGAATTTTATATCTCCAACCAGAGGGAGGATACAACCCCTGAGTTCTCCAGCTCCAACCGGAAGGTGGCTACAACCACCTATCCTTTCCCTATCCTACCAACTTGAATTATACGTGTATACCAATTGTCGCTATCACAAACTATGCAACTATCACTGCCACTATCACTTTTCCTCTATCAGTGTCACTATCATTGTCACTCTATCACTATCACTGTCATTGCCACTATATCATCAACCTATATATTCTCATAAACCAACTAACACTTATACACTACCATGCATCAACTATATATCAACATATATACCATCTCATGCATCAATCATGAACCAAAGATACATCAATATAGAATAGTGAATCATGAACTAGAGAATCAACCATGTGTAACTTGTACCATATACCATACCATCAACCATATGTATATCTGTACCATATCATCCATGAAGTATCTCAAAGAACCAATTCATACCCCTCTTACATATTCTACCGTACGACATGAATATGCCGCAACCATATACAATCAACTCAAAGATAACAACTATAACTACCATGTCATATGTTGAACCAGATTTAAGAGTGCTCCTCACTCAACCAAGCAACCAAGATACACCATATCCAAATACCAAACCAGCCATACCAAGTATGCCTCAAGCATACACCATATCATGAAAAGAGGTAACCATCAAAACAATTATAAAACCACACCAATAACTATGTAGCTGACTTGATACTTTGAGATGCTGACCTGCAAACTTCCTTCATACTTTTAGGGATCTGGTTGGTACCAACATCTACTCAAGCCTTCATTATATTTTCACAGATATGTGACCTTCTCTTCTACAACCCGTGAATATGTGTGCTTTCCTTCACTGCAACCTGCGTACATCCATGTCATGCTCACCTACAACCCATGGATACTTCAGGAACTAGGGTTTGTTGCAACCCCGAGACTTTCTCCTTCAACCTTCCTTTGCTACCTCAGAAAAATGTCGTCACAACCTTAGAAAAAGATCACTAGTTCACAAAATATATAATCAATGAATGAGTGTGTGAGTGTGTTTGTGAATGACTACTTGTGGTGTTTATATACTTTTTCATAATAACCTCTCTCCTTACTTTAGGGATTTCTTGTTGCAACCACTTTACTTTTTGACTAAGAGTTGTAACTAACTAGGGTCTTCTTGACCACTCTTCGGGGCTTCCAACTTTACAAGTCCATATATCCCTAACCGTGAGTAACCATGTGGTGTTCCACATCTCACCTAAAATGACATGACGTGTACTATCCATCCATGATATTATTCCTTGTAATTATACTCTTTGTCATGTTCATATTCCTCATTCAACTTTGGGTACCAAAACCACACCATCGGGGCTTATTCAAGGGTTGAAATCAATGACAGCCAAACTATCAAAAATATCCCCTTTGGAATTGATGGAAACAGTTAGGCATGACACCACTTATGCCCATGCTCCCAATGTGACAATCACTCCCCCTATATGCATGATACTCTATCTCTATCTACATGTCTTTCTCTATCTATCCCCCTTTAACATCAATGGAAAAGGGTAATCCTCCTCTTGGGGCTCCTTCCCCTGTCTATAGGCCTTTGTTATCTCTACTGACTTTTCTCTTCATGGTGCTTCCTCGTGTAACTATCTTATGTATATGAAAAGAATTCGCTACTTGAACTCTTCAAGACTTTTGTTTCTCTCCCCCTGTCTTGTTAAGTTTAATTTCGTATGGATCACTGTGGGGCAGAAAATATTCCAAGGTTCTATCCCAGATACTCAAAATTTTCCCTTGCAAGTGGTTTGGTGAAGATATATGCAATATTCTCTTTTGTCCTGACATATTCTATTTGTTGGAAGATTGGTTGTTGTCATTGATGTCAACCCTAGTCATGGGTTTTGGACCGCAAGATTGATAAAGGTATTTGGCCATGAAGGACAATGCACATGCATATACAACACCCATGAATGGATAGTATACATCATGTTGTTTCCGGTGGTATGTGGCATGTCACATGTATCCTCATGGTTGAGGAGAAATGAATTTTTGAAGATGACAAAGTGAATTGAAGAAGGAATTACATGTAGGCCCTGAAGATAATTAAAGAAAAGAATTACAAAATAAGAAAGTGTCAGGTCGGCCCTAATGTTAAAAGGAAGTG
>SNQJ01S0105965.1:0-29597 GCA_010110895.2 Picea sitchensis | reverse complement strand
CAAGTGCACTCTTTTTATCCTTTACTTTTAGGAACACATGGTCTCCCATTTTGAATTCCCTATGTGATATTCCTTTGTCTGCATGGTTTTACTACATGTCATGTGAAACCTCTAAATTCTATTTGATATAGATTATTTGTTCTTCCATTTCCTTGAGAATCTCCAGTCCAATAATGGCTCAATTTTTGGGTTATCCCAACTCATTGGTGTGTTTCATTTCTTCCATACAAGGCTTCAAATAGGATCATCTTTAATGATGTCTAATACCCATTGTTATATAAAAATTCAACGAAGTGTAGATAGTCTTCCCACTTGGAAGGCTTATCCATTACATACATCCTCAACATATCCTCAATGATATGGTTGAACCTCTCAATTTTCCCATCTAACTCTAGATGAAATGTTGTGCTAAAATTCAAATTTGTCCCAAATCCTTTAAACAACTCTTTCTAGAAATTGGAAGTGAACTTGGGATCTCTATGAGATACTACTTCTTTAAAAACACCATGTAGCCTAGAAATTTCCTTCATATAGATGTCATAAATATTGGATACCTTATGAGTTAGCTTCACTGGAATAAAATGCACTCAAATTTTACACCACTACCACGATGGAATCATGTTTCCTTACTGTCCTAGGAAAATTGGTAATAAAATCAATGGTAACCACCTCCCATTTCCATTTAGGAATGCACAATGGCTGTAGCTATCCAGCTTGATGTTTGTTCTTAACATTTACCTCCTAACATTCTAGGCATTTGGCTATATATTTAGCCACATCCTTCTTCATTCCAAGCTAAAAATATTGGACTCTCATAGTTCTAGTGGTGTAACATAACCCAGTCCTAGGTAACTTTGGAAACAAGCTTGAGACATTTTTCTAGAGATCAACTCTCCTTGCCCTAACACATTTCATGGTGCTCTCAGATTGACATTTGGTCCAATTTGAAATTTTAGGGTTTTTTCAGGCTTGTTGACATTCTTCGGGTTGTTCTTGTCTTTTGTTGTGGATCTTGTTCTGAGAAAGTTACTGTGGAGGAATGATTGGTCACAACACTAGAAAAGCATTGTTATTGTCTTTTGTTTTGGCTATTGTTCCGGGCATGTTACCGTGGAGGAATACGAGGTTTGAGATGACATTTTTCATCCATGAAGAGAGGCCATTGAGCCTCATATTTCTGTGATTTTTTTGTTTGGGTAGAGACAACAGGTCTAAGGAGTAGACCTTGGATAGTAATATTTTTGATTAAGGAAGAACCTGCTCTCTATCTCAGCGTTGGGAGGATAAAGGTTACATAGTTGAATTTGTGGATAGTCAGGTTCTTGTATGGATTAAGAGCTTGAGCATAGACTCAGTAGGAGTGATTGGTGTTCGAGAGGGAGGCCTATACAGATATCAGGATGTGCAACCTAGACATTGGTAAATGACAACATATGTTTATGTGAGTTATGGCATCGAAATTTGCTCACCTGCATTACAGGGATTTTCCAGTATTAAGAAGAATGGTTACATGTATTCCAAATCTCTAGGTAGACCATGAGGGTGTTTGTAGGGGATGCATGCTTGGAAAGAATACCAAGGGACCTTATCCAATAAGTGATAGTATATCCAAAGGGATCTTTGATCTAGTGCATTCAGATGTATGAAGACCGATGATAGTATCATCCTTGGATGGATTCTTGTACTATGTGACATTGGTTGATAATTTCTCCTGGAAGACATGGATATACTTCATGAAAAAAAAGGATGAAGTCTTTAGTAGGTTTGAGGAAGTATAAATATGGCTGAGGAGGAGCATGTGACTCCACTAGTGGTAAGGCAGGTGGCCCTACCAAGTACCAACTTAGAGGGAGTCAAGTTTTAGAGGGAGCATGAAGACTCAGGGTGAGATTGATTTGAGAGAGAGTCAGTTGGCTCAGAGGGAGAGTCGATCATTCATAGGGAGTTCCCCCTCAGGCTCAAGTGGGAGAGAAACATCTTCCAGGACTGACAGACATGGGCCATGAGTTGAGGCCAAAAAAATGTTTTAGAGGTAGGAGGCTTCTAGGGGATGTGAGACCCCCTAGGAGGATCCACTTGTTTCAATAGGTTTTTCTATAGTGGTAGAGGAGGAAGCTAGTCATGAAGACTAGGGTATGAGATTTTCCTCAATCACAGAGGGAGAAACCAGTGAGGTATACTAGACAACAGGGTTTGCTTCAATGACATAGAGAAGTTGGCCTCATAATTCAAAATGAAGGATCTTGGTTTGATGCATTATTTCTTGGGATTGGAGGTGTGGTAGAAACCTGGTGAGATCTTCCTTAGACAGGGGAAGTACACAGTTGAGATCTTGAGCATATTCGGTATGATGGACTGCAAGCCCATGGCTACACCCACGATGAAAAATATGAAGAACCTGAGTGATTCCACTTCAAATTCAGATTTGGTGGATCCCACTATGTACATGCAACTGATTGGATCCTTGGTGTACTTCGTTAACACCAGGCCAAATATTTTCTTTGTAGTGAGCATCTTGAGCCAGTTTATGGTTGAGCTGAGACAATTCCATTGGGTTGCAACAAAGCATGTGTTGAGGTGCATGTGTGGTACAATTGGATATGGTTTGAGATATGTATCAGGTAGTGAAGTGAAGCTGTAGAGATATACTAATTCTGATGGGGCATGGAGTGCAGTGGACAGAAAGAGAACCTCAGGGTGTTTCTTCAGCTTAAGATTAACCATGATATCATGGTTTAGCAGGAAGCATACTTTTTTAGAACTTAGTAAAACAAAAGCAAATTATATCGCAACTAGTGTCGCAAGTTGCAAACCAGTGCAACTTCGAAAGATACTTGCAAGACTATTTGATCAGGAGCTAGAGACGACCGTGATACGTTGTGACAATCAAATATGCGTTAAGCTTCTAGGGAATCCAGTGTTTTATGACAAGTCTAAGCACATTGAGATCAAATATCACTTCATTTGAAACATGGTGTAGAAGGGAGCAGTAGAGCTCTAGTACATATCCATAGATGAGCAGATTGCAGACATTCTCACCAAGCTTGTGTCTAAGGCGAATTTTGTATTCCTTCAATACAAGCTTGGCATGATGTATAATGTCTCCTTCGCTGATAGGGAGTGTTGATGTTTTGGCATCATTAGGCAGACATTATCCTATATCGGTCATGCTGATTTGACCAAGGGAGGATGATACATTCACTCACGGGGGCCATGATGATTTAGCTAGTGGTGAATGGCCCAGGTGTAGCCTTTCTCCTATTAGTCATGTTGATATGAAAAGGAGTGGAAAATACTCGAGGTGCTAATGTTTCTCCAGATAGTTGCATCAGATAGACATTCTCCTAGATTGGTCATTTGATTTCACCAAGGGAGAATAATACATTCACTCACGGGGCCATGTTGATTTGGCTAGTGGTGAATGGCCCAAGGCATTGATGTTTCTCCATCTAGTAGCATCGGGTAGACATTCTCCCAGATTGGTCATGTTGATTTGACCAAGGGAGAATGATACATTCACTCATGGGGCCATGTTGATTTGGCCAGTAGTGAATGGCCCAGGCACAATCTTTCTCCTTAGTCATGTTGTTTTGACAAGGAGAGATAAAGACTCGAGATGCTATCACATGCCTGCTCTAGGATGGAGTGACCTATTTTTTGTAGGGCAGGTTTGACTTGTTTACAAGTCTAGTCTAATGTTGAAGATGTAGGCTCAAGAGACCTCTTGTGATGTGGGGCTTCTCGGTGGGTCTACTCAACATTAGATCCCTATATTGATTATACATGCATGTGAGGAGATGATTACATAAAATAGGTGCATGAGGGAGATGATCACATCAACAAGGCTCATGGACAACTTTTCCAGTAAAGAAGAAATGCCAAGAAGACAAGAAAAACCATTGAAAAACCCCAGAAAGCATTTAAAGAAGATATTGAAGACAAAAGAAGAATTCAACCCCACAAGTAAATCAAGGGAGACACAAACTGTATAAATAAAGGATGGATCATTTCATTTTGACATACATCAAATCCTCTCTCATACAATGCACATCTTCTAGCGAAATCTCCCAACGACAGAATAATGAAGGAGTATCTTGATTCTTTTGTGCTGTGCTATCCTTCTTTGAGGGTTCTTCCTCAAGGGAAAATTTATATTATGCTTGGGATTCTTCATTTTATGGTGATGTACTTTTTGTCTTGAATTCTTCTTAAGAAAAGTTGTTGGTTTTCTCCCAAGGTTGGGTTTCCCAGGACAAAATCTCGTGTCTATTATGCATGGCTATCTTTCTATGATTCTATTGTTTCCATTGCAGTTTATTTTGGTTGCGATTTCCTGTGTGTAATTATTCTACGATAACAGTGGAATAAAATTTTGTTTGAAATCACCAGGAAATAATTATCAGATCTGAAAATTGAAGATTCAACACATATCTCCATTGAATGAATCTAGTTTTTTAAAGGTGGATGATATATGAAAGTCTAAGACTTTGTTTGTAATTTTATAGGTTGTGTTAATTGATGGGTCTTACAATTGGTAATAATCTTTGGTTTCCCCTCCTTAGCAATAAATTTGAATTTGATAAGTCCTTGATTAATTTCTGCACCTAAAGATCATTGGTGAAGGGCTTCATGATATAACATTCAAAAAATCTGACATGACAAACTCCTAGGTTTCCTTGTGAAATTTGTAGGGGAGTCCATTAAGGCTAGGGTCCTTGTCATCATCCATCTCATGCAAGGATGTAGATAACTCATCTAGATGTAAGGCTAGGTCACACTCTCTTCTCCACTCTTTGTAATATTACATGGGACTAATTCAAACCATTTTTGGGTGACTTCTTGTCTCTTTCAATGTCTTCTTGGTCAAAGGTTTGGTTGAGGGAGGCTTTTAGGGCTGGAATATTCTCACTATCTTCCTTAACAACCAAAGATTTGAAGAAGGATTTTGCAGGTTGGTCCTCAATTTTTATCCAATGCATACGTGCTCATATTTGAGTGCCTCTTGCAATGTATTTTCTATTAGGGTCATTCAAATCCCAAACATCCCAAGAGGTCACTTTCATTAAAAAATCGTAGTATGTTGCATCTTTGCCTAAGTATTCTTGAGGTCTTGGAGAGCATGGAAGGAATTAGTTGCAATGGATGAGTTCAACTGATAATCATTAGAAACCTCTTCCTATGGCTGCTTCCAATGGTCCTCAACAATAATAAACACTTTACTTTCATGTGGGTTGGGTGTTGGAGAGTGTGATATTCACCCACCACATCCTTGATTCATGGAACTAAAAGGAGCCTTCAACAATATCCACTATCTAGATCGATAACAATGCTAATAACGACGATGGATTTTTTAGTGGAGGGCATATTATCTTTCCTATGACAAAATGGTTGTACTCAAACAACACCACTGGGCCATACCTAATGTGATAAGATTGCGTAATTATTCTACAACAACCTCAAGAAGTCATAGCTCTAAGTCTCTAACTAAGGTTTCAGAGCTCAAATCAATCCATAATAATCTTTATCTTTATTGTGCGAGAATATCAACATGGTATGTAATAACTAATGTTGCAATTATATTTTTTCAATTTATGAACATGAATATTTCCATGCTAAATCAATATTTTTGAGTTTCTTTTTACTTTAAAAAAATTGTTGGCTAGTATATCATTTTACTTAGAAGTCTTGATTAGTATATAATTTTCATTGGGAAGATCATTTCATATATTTGTAATATATCTCTTTTATTGCATATTTTATGACTATGCAAATATGATTTTTATATGTTAGTATCCAAAATGTTATTTTATGACTAGATATTATTATCCAAAATGTTATTTTATGGAAAGTTCAATTTGCATTGGTTATGTTTTTTATAATGCACATCAGGATCAAAGGATAAAAAAAAGGAAAAAAAAGTACATTTGTGTGCCGAGTTCACATGCTCTTTGACACTTACATACAATATGACTCTTTGTATTTACAACATTAAATTTGCTTTGCGTAAAATATGAATTGTACATTTATTTGATACATTAAATTTGCTTTGCATAAAAGATGAATGTTACATTTCCGATAAGTTGCTTTGCATAAAAGATGAATGTTACATTTCCGATAAGTTATGGTGTAAGATGATTTTGTAAATTATATTATTTATAGAGGATGGATTATATATGTTAATTATGATTATACATGGAATTAAGTAGGATAATTTAGTGTATGTATGTATAATAGGGATGGGTGTTATGAATGATTGTTTGAAATAGGCTTTGAAAATTTGATTCAGGCATGGCAAGAACTATTACAAGGTTGAACATTACATTGGAAGTAAGCCATTTAGAAACACGACTCCATTGCAAAATAAATTATTTGAAAGAAGAGAAGGTAGAATAAATGGAATCAAACCTTAAAAGTGACGATTTAACTTAGGGGAAACTTCAAAGAAATATTTCTTTGTCACATGTTGAACAATTATAAGATTTTTGTATCAAGTGATTATTAGTAAATGTAGTGAAGAAATGGTATTGAGTATTACTCTAGAATTTCTACCACTTGAGAACTTGGCAATATATGTAGAATAAAATATGTCAATAACAAATTTGTAAGAATCAACTCTAACCTTATTCTTCAGAAATTAATTTATGAATATTTGAACAACACACATGCAAGAGAGACATGCTCTAACAAAAAAAAATATTAAACATAGATCAGATGTGCATCTTTCTAATTGTAAAATACAAAGAAATCTATTTTTGCTGATGATTATTTTTTTATAAAGGTTTTATTTAGATTTATGGTTGGTACATGTTGTGTTAGTGTTTTCCAACACATCCAGCGTGTGTGAGTTGTATGCTGACGTAGGCTCTCAACTAAACAACTATTTTTAGCTATTTGTTGGGTCTCTTCATTCCTATAAATGAATACCCTCTCATGTAATTTTATTCATTCAGATTAATAGATTATTCTCTATTAGTATGAGGATCATTCATGATCCGAGTTGATCCCTAGATCTCTATATGGTATGAGAGCAGGTGCTTCCTGCCTTGTTTGTTTTCTGAGCAGGTGTATACTTGTCCTGTTGTTTTCAAATTTGTAGGTTGTGTGCTCGTTTTTTCAATGACTTTGTGTACATGTTGGCTTGTATTACTTCGGTATTTGTCGACTCTTAGTCATAACTCGTTGGGGTTGCTCAACAATATCATTGGTTGACATATTTGCTAGTTGCTCCATGTAATGTGATCTTTGTGACTTTATCACATTACATTTTTTTAGGATGTTTTTTTTTATGCAAGTCTCAGCTGCCAAAAATTTCCTTTGTTGTAGATCTATGATTTGAGGAAATTCGTGAGTTGGGCGAGCTTGGTTATGAGATTTTTATAAATATGGTTTGAGATTTCAGATCAAATTTCATATAATCTACAAAATCAACCGATTCAAGTTTTCTTTTAGCACATTTGTCTTCTGTTATCCTTGTATGTCCGCCCTCTATTGAATCTCTCAACAAATCTATATTCGATCGAGGAAAGATATTGTATTTTGATGCCTTGCGACTGTGGTCATATGAGTTTAAGGGCGTGCAATGGTTTTTATCCATCTCATATGATCCATCATGACTAATCGCAACGAATTTATGTCGGACCTCTTGATCGGTTGATCTCTTTAGTCTCGACCATTGCTCCCTTTTTTCGCAGATTAATGATGACCCCCCTCCTCAAATTGACTTGCGATTGATTCCTATTGCATCCGACAGGTTGTTTTCCCACAATGCTATCACAAAGTGCCCCGAGCCATCCCCCATGAAGAGCGCTTTGAACCTAGATGCGCTCATGTTGCACATTAATTTCTTTGTGGATCTTCGATCCAAATCATGCCGAGAACTTCTTATGCCCTACGAGTAGGTTCGGTTTGGTGGGGTTGATCAGAGGCACTCCCACTAATAGACTCGTTTCTAAGGTGACCTAAATCATTGGAAAATGGAATGTCTGTCCGTAGACCGATCCTTCCATGTTCTAGTTCTGGCCGGTGGTTCCAAGTGATAGATTGGGATAAAAATAACAACGGTTCAATGTTGAAACCAACAAGTATTATTAAAAATTACATTCCTCTAGGTTCTATGATGCATTTTTTTGTTGCCTCAATCAAGGAGTCACAATAACCATAAACAAAGGACCTTTTATTTGAAGGTGTGCACACATGGGGTTTTTAGGGTTCCTGAAGATTTGTTTTGGATGAAGAGGATGTTGAATTTTTTATGCTTAGCTCATGCACATGTAGTTTATTTAATTTAGCATGTACTTGAACCATAAACAATGCAACAATACCATATACGATAGCTGCAATAACCAATATCACAAGAAGAATAACCATGATCAAGAACACAAGAGTTTATCGTGGGAAAACTTCTCAATCAAGGGAAAAAAACCCAACAATCCTTTGCTATAGAGTCAAGAGAAAATGTCCCACACCATAAACCCTAGAGCACACAAGAGGGTGCTCTATGACCTTGAAACTTGCGCCTAAGAGAAGTGTGCACTTCAGTCATACAAGTAGCTTGAGAGAATGTTACAATGAAGTGTGTGTGAGTGATCCACAATGGGGATTTACTCTCTTATTTATACAAGACGTAACACAACAATAGGTGTTTCTATTGGCATAATAGGGCCGACTTCTATAACTCAATGATATAATTAATATTTACATAAATATTAATTATCTTTACATTGTGGGGCCAACTTGTACCCTTTAAACAATTAGGGTTACACAATAAATCTTACTCTTAGAAAATATAGCAAGGATCTATCACATCCTCTAATGCTTAGCCACTAGGGACACATCCACCTGTAATCATCCATAAGGACGTCACTCTCAACAGATCAACTCAACTAAGTCCATAGGAGTACCATCTGGAGAGCCATCTCAAGTCAACTCAACTAACTTCATAGGAGTCTGACATGAGACCATCTCAAGTCATCTCAGCTCAGTCCAGAGGAGAAAGACAAGAGACCACACATCATATCAACTCATTCCAGAGGAGTATGACACACCCATCACATGGGATCTCTCACAGATTGTCTCAACTCAGTCCAGAGGAGAATGACCTGGATAATGTCTCATGAAGCTGCAATCAACAACACTCCCTCTCAGCTAGGGATGCATTCTCCACCAGGCCAAGTCTCTCACGAAAGTACTCAAACTTAGTCCTGGCAAGTGGTTTGGTGAAGACATCTACAACTTGCTTGTGTGTAGAAAGTTACTACACATGTACTACTTTCCTCTGCACCATATCTATGATATATTGGTATTTTATCTCAATGTGTTTCGATTTATCGTGAAACACATGATTCTCTTAGAGATTCATGCAACTTTGGTTATCACAATGGATAACGGTGGAATCCATCTCATGAACAAATGAGTCTACAAGGAGCTTGCAAAGCCACACTGCTTCACAGACTGTCACACATAATGCAATGCACTCTAATTTTGCGATACTCAAAGCCACAAAACTCTGTTTCCTATTGCACTACGAAACCATGGCAGATCCCAAAGTAAAACAAGAATCATATGTGCTCTTCCGGTCCACTGCGCTCCTTGCCCAATCTACATCGACATATCCCTGCAATCTCACGTCTACATCAGAGGCATATTTCAGGACATAACCAACTGTGCCTCGTAGATATCTCAACACATGCTTCACTGCTATCCAGTGTGTTTATATCAGCTGACTCATAAACTAATTGAGTACACTCACTGCATAACATATATCAGGTCTGGTGTTAACCAAATACAATAATGATCCAATCAGATGTCTGTAAAGATGTGAATCAATCTCGCCTTAATCAGAAGAAACCTCGTTCATTTTCTTCAAATTCATCACCACCGGTGTAGGAATGGATTTGCAGCTTGTCATCCCGAATTTCTTCAATATCTCCACTATGTATTTTCCCTAACTTAGGAAAATATCATCAGTCCTCTGCCATACTTCTAGTCCCAAGAAGTAGTGCATCATACCAAGGTCCTTCATCTCAAATTCAGAAGCCAATGCATGCTTGCATTCAACAATAAGGCTTTCTGAACCAGTGAGGAATAAATCATCAACATATAGGACCAAAATAAGACACTCGTCACCAACAATGTGATAGTATAGGTTGGGATCAACAACACTCTTACTGAATCCCAAACTCAACAAGTATCCATCAATCTTCTCATACCACGCACGAGGTGCCTTCTTTAGTCCATATAGGGATTTCTTCAACCTACAGACATGTGAATCCTTCTCATGTATCACGAATCCATCTGGTTGCTCGATGTAAACTTATTCCTCAATATAACCATTAATAAAGGTTGTCTTTACATCATATGATGTAGTCTCCAACCCATGGATGTAGCTAGGGAAATAATCGTATGGATGGAAGTGTATTGGGAAACATGAGCAAATGTCTCCTCATAATCTATTCCCTCCACCTGAGAGAATCCTCTAGCCACAAATCCCACTTTGTATTTCTCGACACTTACATCAGTTGCATGTTTGATCTTATAGATCCACTTGGAAGTCACTACAAAATTCCCTTCCGATCTCGGAACAATATCCCACACATCATTCTTCATGATGGATTGATACTCCTTGGTCATGGCATCTTGCCAAACTTGTTGACTTGTTTCTTCTCCATGAAAAGAAGGCTCAATATCAATGATGTGGCCTATAGCTGAAACATAGCTCAAAAATCTATGGTCTATTTCTCTCTCGGAATGTACCATGAGAAGTTTCATGTCCCTCTGCCTCCTGCTGAGTCTGCTAAGCCAAAACAATCCTCTTAAGGCCTACTGCAATGTCTCTGAGAACATCAACTGGAGCTACGGGATCAACTGGATAAATAATTGTCTCCATCTGAACTGTTGAAGGGGGAGAAGATACCATCTCTTCATTCTTCTCGTTGTCAATCTCCATCTGAGATTATCTAGATCTTCGAAAGGCTATCTCTTTCTCAAAGGTGACATCTCTGCTAACTTCAATTTGTCTTTGGCTAGGGATGTATATCCAATATGCCTTCAAAGATTCACTATACCTCACAAATGTGCCCTTTCTACCTAAAGTATCTAGCTTGGTCCTCTTCTCCTTGGGTACATGAAAGTATACTGGGCACCCAAATATCTTGAAGTGTCCAACCTCAGGATTCACTCCAGTGAAATCTTCTTTAGGAGTCATGTTCTTCAAAATATGATGAGGACTCCTGTTCTGAACATACACAACTGTCATGGATGGCTCTGCCCACAGAATCATAGGTATATTTTGATCATGTATCATCCCTTTGGTTGCCTCTATGATGGATTTATTATTCCTCTCTGCAACCCTATTCTACTGAGAGTTATAAATAATGGGGTACTCCCTCTTGATCTCTCAATACAAAAATCATTGAAATCCCTGGAGGTGTACTCTTCTCCATTATCTGATCTTAGCACCTTGATCCTCCTCTCGATTGGGTTCTCGACTTGAGATTTAAACTCTTGAAATCTCGCAAGGATTCCATCCTTGGTCTTAGAGAAGTAAATCCATATCTTCCGAGAGTGATCATCAATGAAGAGCACATAGTACAAATATTCGTTCATGGAAGCAACACTCATGGGTTCACAAACATCTGTATGTATCAAGTCTAAGATCCCCTTGGATCCATTGTCACTGCTCAAGAAGGACCCCTTGACATTCTTGCCAAGATCACAACCTATGAAAACACCATCATGCTTGATATGTATCTCTGGAAGGCCTATACCATCTTACACATAGCGGGAAGGGCTCTATAATGTAAATGAGCAATTCTTCTATGCCATAGCTTGCTCAAGCTGCAGGGCCTGAACTAGTCGGATAGTCAATCTGTACAAACTATTTTCTCGAACACCAATCACTTGGGCAGAATCCATGTGTAAGTTCTTGTTCCATGCAAGAAATTTTCCTTCAGATAAGGTAAGCTTGTAGCCTTTATCCTCTAAGGAAGAAACAAAGACAAGGTTCCTTTTTATCCCAGGTACATATAGTACCTCACTTAATTGAAGTGGTATGTCAGAATCTAGTTGGAAGGTATAAGTTTCAACTCCTTTCACAGTATATCCTGAATTATCAACAAGTACAACATGTAGATGCGACTCTTTCTCAATAAGGTCTGTAAGATGTTCTCTGTATCCAGTCATCTTCCTAGAGGCACCACTGTCAATGAACCAAATATCACTATCTATAGGAACAATACCTGAGAGTGCTGATATGAATAAGAATGCTTCATGTTTTATGTCTTCATCTCTCTGAGGTGGTTTTGAATCAACATCTACAGTGGATTCATGTTTTCTACCTTTCTTCTTGGTAGGACTATTTCTTGCAATGTGTCCATACTTGTCACATCTGAAACATTGAATCTTTGAATTGTCTTTTCTATGTTCATGACCCAAATTTGTTGAAGTTTTCTTGTCTTTGAATGGTTTGTTGAAACTTATTCTATTCCTTCTGCCTCTCTTTCCATGAGAAGCAAGAGCTTGATTGCCATCATGATGGGAGTCTTGCACTCCTCTGGCTATAAGTATTGTTTCCTCTTGAGTGCAGTCTATCCATAGATGATCAAAATCATGTAGATCTTCTCTTCCACTGATACTTTGAAGGAATGGTTCCCAATGTCTTGGAAGAGCATTGAGAGTAATCATGACAAGTTCTTTGTCTATTATGGTTTCTCCAATGGCACCTAGTTGATTTCTGATCTCTAAGATCTTCATGAAGAAGGTAGAATTGGTGTCAACTTTTGTCATCTTGATATTTTCCAGCTGGTGCTTCAATGTAAGAACTTTGTTTGTGTTGTTTCTCTCAAAAATCTTCTTCAATGCATCATACATTTCATTAGTTTTCTTCAGGGTAGAGATGCGAGGTAGTAGATGATCTCTTACTGAATAGATGATTATCTTCCTTTATTTGACATTATCTACCTTCCAATCAACCTTCTCTTTATCGGTTGATGTTTCTGGTAGAGTCTTTTCTATTAAACTCAATCGGTCATCCTCTTCCAGAGTCATGTGTAATCTTGACTTCCAGGAGCCGAAGTTTCTTGATCCATCAAGCCTATCTTCCACCAAAGTTTTGTTCTTCATGGCTTACAGATTCTTCACAAACCCTAGCGGCTAGGCTAGAAACCCTAGGTTTCATTTGACTTATGTTTGCCAACAATAATCCTTGAGATAGTAAAAAAAACCTCAACAAGTTTGCAAGAATACCCCAACAAGCTGCAAAAACCCTAAAACAAAAATTTTGTAGCAACCTTAGGGCCAAAAATCAAAATTTCTTCGATTTGCAATCTAAGAATTAGGCCCAACGTTCAGGGGGAAAGTGAAAAAACAAGCAAAATGAAGAGGGTAATTTTTGCAATTGCGACAAGAAGATGATGGTTATCGCTTCAATGGCTTGTGAAATGGCTCTTCAGGAACTCTTCTCTGATACCATGTTGAATTTTTTCTTCTTAGCTCATGCACATGTAGTTTATTTAATTTAGCATGTACTTGAACCATAAACAATGCAACAATACCATATACAATAGTTGTAGTAACCAAGATCACAAGAAGAATAACCATGCACAATGACACAAGAGTTTATCTTGGGAAAACTCATCTCAATCAAGGAAAAAACCAAACAATCCTTTGCTATAGAGTAAAGAGAAGACTGTTGATTAAGGTTGGTTGTCATTGATGTCAACCCTTGAAGAAAGACCCATAGAACAAAGGTTTGGATAATGGAACCAATAGTGTTTGATGTAAATATGACTCATTATTGTTTTTTCATGGTTGATAAGAAGTAAATATGGATGAACTCCAAAGTGGTACCCTTATGGTGAAAGCCCTCACGGGAAGACTCTTTGTGGAGTAAGAGAACCCATGCTTAATTGTGGAATAATGAGATGAATTAAAGTGAATTTTTCAGGTAAAATATCCTATATGGATAGTTCTTGTCATGTCATTTCCGGTGGTATGTGGAATGTCACATAATTCCTCACGGTTAGAGAGTTATGGACATGAGAAGTTGGAGACCCCAGGTTTGGGTAATGGACCCAAGTTTGTTTAATGGGTAACGGTATGAGTTATGATATATTTTAAGATAATACTATTCTATATGGATAGTACATGTCATTCCATTTTTAGTGGTATGTATAACTTCACATAACTCCTCACGGTTTGAGAGTTATGGCCTTACGAAGTTGGAGGACCCTCATATGTCATCTAAACCCCAAAGGTCAAAGTAGTAAAAAGTGGTTTAAGAGATTTTAAAAGGTAAATAATAAAAGAATTGAAGTGATGGGTGTATTATTATAATTCAAAGTGAATACAAAATAAATTGATTCAATAATAATTTTAATGGAGAGAAATTAGAAGTGGACCCAACTTGCTAAAATAAGGAAAGTGGGCCCAAGTGACCTAGAGATGTTTTAAAGGAAGCTACTTGGAGGTATAAATAAGAGGAAAGGCTCTCTCATTTTAGATCACTTGAGAATATTGAATATCTATAGGTGTCTAAGGTTTACAAATGATATCTAAGACAGAATTAGGAAAGTGAAGAAAAGAATGTCAATGCAAGGAAGATAAATTCTTTTGATGGATTGCTCTAAGGTATGTTATTTTCGGTCATCTCACCATTTTCACTATAAAGTTTTTATATAATGATTCGAATCCTAAAATTGCTATGAAAGGGAGAAAAAATATCCAAGTATATACGTGGTTAAAATTCCTTGTGGGTCGTTATATTTTAGGAGTTACACTTTGTGGAAATAGGGTTTGTGAAATTGGAATCTGAAACTAGTCAAAATCAGGTGTTTTCAGTAACAAACGTCCTTAACTTCTTCATAACAGATCAAATTTAGTGGGACCAAATGTATTGGTTAGAGAATTTTGATCTAGTATTCTTTTTAGTAGTTTTATATCATTTCATTAAATATTTTATCTTGTGGAACTCTCTACAAATTGACTCTCTAGAATAAGCCAGAATTCAACAAGGTTTGTCATTTTTTCTATAACTCCTTTTGAGAGGTGCCAAGTAGTTTTCCACTTGGAGAGGTGCATTAAAATAGCTTGAAGAACATTTTATATCAGTTTTAGAGATTTATATTCTGAGGTTCAAAGTTATGATTACTTCAAGTTAGGGGTTGTTGACTAATCCAAAACTAGGCATGTTTGATGAAAATGCTAGTATCTTGTTTTAAATTTAAGGAAGGTTCTTGAGGGAATGTGATCATATACACAAGGTCTATTCTGAGCTACAAATCATATTTGGATGACAAATTAGTGGGAGCTTTTTAGTTTGTAGCACATGTTGAGTACATGGATTGAAACAAGTAGTTGATGAGTTGACACATACATGAAATGTATAGTTGATGATGTTGGTAAATATTGATGATTCATGGTTATGAGTAGTTGACACATGATTGGAACATGCACTTGGTACATGGTTGGATACACTTTGGATTTATGAATACGGAGTTGTATTACCGAGGTTGGTGCATGGTTGATACAATTGTTAATGGAGTACGGAGTTGATTCTGATTTAGTGCATGGATTTGATGCACTTGTTTATAGTGAAGGTTGATTACAGGTTGATTAAAAGTTGAGGTATAGGTTGATGCATGGATTTGAGACTTATTGGAACATGTTTATAGCGGTATATCTCCATCGGTAGTGTGATGGTTCCACCATTCTACTTCTACTTAGGGTGGCGAGGCCGGAGACGGAGCCGGTGGTTGCTTAGCCATAGCCTTCGGTTGTAACCCGAAGAACATTGGGGTTGTATCCTCCCCTTCTGAATTTGTAGCTAGAGATTTGGGAGTTGGAGCTTCCCTCGGGTTGTAGCTTGAAACTAGGGGATTGGAGCCTCCCACTTCCGATTCTGTTGAAAACAAAGGAAGTTGGTGCTTCCAATGAATGTAATTCTTCAAGACATATAAGAAAAATCATTCGTGGTTTTCTCGATTTGGGATTTCCATAAAACAGTTATGCTTGTGCATGTGTGTGATTGTTTATTTATTCACTCATTATTGGATAATAATTCTACGATGATATAAAATTTGAAGAAAAAGGATTGCCATTGGAACATTACTGATTCCTGCCCCCCTCTGGGTATCCAACAATTTAATTTATTAAGCGAGGTTCCTTAAGAAATCAGTTCTTGGCCGAAAGGTTAGATCATGGAGAGTACCAACTTTCATTATAAAAATGGAATACCATAGTTTGATGGACAAAGATATGCTTTTTGGAGCATGGGATGAGAGCATATATCTGGTGCGGCCATCCATTCCATTCCATCCATCCATCCATCCATCCATCCATCAGATCTCCTTCCATCCTTCCATCCCTCCATCCTTCCATCCATTCCATCCATCCATCCATCTTTCCTCCATCCGGCTCCATCCGTCCATCCTTTCCTTCCATTCCGTCCTCCATTCCTTCCATTCATCCATCCGTCCATTCCATTCCCTTCCATCCATCCATCCTCCATTCCTCCATCCATCCATTCCGTCCGTCCTTCCTTCCTTCCTCCATCCATCCGTCCATCCATCCTCCTTCCTCCATCCTCCATCCATCCATTCCATTCCATCCCTCCATTCCTTTCCTTCCTCCATTCATCCATTCCTTTCCCTCCTTCCTTCCATCCATCCATCCATCCATCCATTCCATCCATCCACGTCCATCCATTCCTCCTTCCATTCCTTCATTCCGTCCATTCCATCCATCCATCCATCCATCCTTCTCCATTCCTTCCATCCATCCGTCCATTCCATCCATCCATCCGGTCCATCCGTCCATCCCTGTTTTTCATTCCATTCCTTCCATTCCATCCATTCCATTCGTCCATCCACTTTGTCGAATCTCGGGTGATCAGGTTCCAAAGATGAATTGCAGATGAGTTCAGGACCAGTCCAAGTAGTTCCCATATTGGCTAGCTCGTCTATGACTTGATTCACCTTTCTTCTAACATGGGCAGGTATGAATGCATGAGTTGGTTTCATTAGGTTTGTGACCATCTGTAAACCATGTGATAGCCTCCAACTAGGAGATATACGTCTAGGTTTGCTCCATTTAGAATTCTGCATAGCAGATTGATGATGATCTTTGAATCCCCCTCAACTACTAATTTGTTAAAATTGTGGTCAGTGGCTAGTTGCAACTCGCGGATGAGTCCCAGAGTTCTGCGACGTTGTTTGTGGAATGCCCAAGGTTTCCTGCATTGATTAGAATGATGTGCCCTAGGTGGTTATGGAAGACTACCCCATGGCCTAGCGCTCTGGATTCCTTTAGAGGCTCAATCAAGTTAAGTTTTATGAAATCGAGAGGTGGGGACCAAGGAAGGGGTGTAAGGGGGTGGAGGGAGAGAGATGGGAAGGGAGGAGAGGCTGCCAGCTGTAGGATTAAAAGTTCGGAAGGAGTGTTGTGCATGGTATCTTCGGTCCACTGCTGAAGATTGATAGTCTCCAGGATGTTGCGGTGACATTGATGCCAGCATTGTTTCCACGGGAGAGAGATGTTTCTGAATAACCTTCTGTTCCTTTCTTTCCAAGTTTACCAGAGGATGAAGCCTGGAAGAAGTTTCCAAATGCGATTGAGGAGGGTGGAATGGAAAGCCTGGTCTCTCCAGTCTGTGATAGTATCAATTACACTCTCTCTATGTCGATCCGACTTGCGCATGATGAGTGTCGCCTGATCCCAGAGTTGGGCAGTGTAAGGACAAGAGTTGAGGAGATGATTCATGGTTTCTTCTGCCCCTTCACAAATCATGCAGATGGAAGGCCCGACAAAACCTCTTTTCGATAGATTATCCCAAGTAAGAATGCTAGAGTGGGAGACTAGCCAGAGAAGAGGGTAATCTTGTGCTTGTTTAAGGCTCCAGATTTTGCACCAAACGTCCTTAGTGGGTGGAGAGTCTACCTGAGTTATGATATGATAATATTCCTGCGTACTATAGGTGCTCCTTGGAAAGTATCCCCAGTGAAGGATGTCCTCTCCAGCAATTTTGGGAATCTTGCATTTTGCCATTTCCTCTTGCCAAGGTGCCAAGTCCACATGCTCTCCCAGATTTATTCATTCCATGTCCAGGTGCCATCTGCGCCAAGTGTCTCCAGGTGAATTGTCCTGCCAGTAGTCAACAACTCTCGTCAGGCCCTCTAGAGTAGCTTGTGGGTAGATGTCTCTTGCCCAACCATTGTTTTCTAGAGCTGGCCATTGTTGCCAGGAATCTGAAAGGAAGGCAGTTCCCATTTCAGATTTCCCAGAAGGTGCTTCGGGTAACCGGCTGCTTGTTTTGTTTGGCCGCTATCCATATCAGGGAGCTGGGGCCTTCCCCATTCCATCATATTAGGTTCGTTTCCGCCACATTTGGCATATATTTTTTCCTCAGAATGCATGAGAGGTCCTTAGGATACTTGAGCCACCGCCATGAAATTTTGGCACTCGAACTTGTCTTCATAATGAGGGGGTCTTGTAGTCCTAAGCCACCTTGGTTTTGGGTCGGCATAATTTATCCCAACTGACCAGCGCTATTTTCCTACCTAAGTTGATGCCTTGCCAGAAGAGGTTTCTCTGTAGATTTTTGATGGTTGTGAGAATAGATCTTGAATGCGATAGCTGGCTGAAAATTAAGCAAGGAGCTTGAAGGGCATTTCGAGAGAGGCAGAGCAGTGGAGCAAATTAAAACTTCGAAGGTCAGAGGAGAGCCTGCCAGTAAGGAGGAAGAAAGGTGTTCCCACGAGGAGTTTGGAGGGCATTATCCAATGGGGATGCCAAGGTATTTGAATGAGGAAGGGAGCTTACATTTGAAACCTAGATTTGTGATATGGACACGAATCCAAAGGAAATGGGGTGTATTAAAGAAAAAATTTGGGATTTTCCCTATTATAGTCCGACCAGAAGTGATGCGAGAAGGTTTGGAGAATGGCAAGTAGAGCATTGGCTTCATGAGGCTGTTTAAGGTGCCCATTAGAAGCTGAGTCATCTACAAATTGACTATGCGAGATGGGAGGATGAATGCCATGAAAGGGTAAGCCGATCCACCGGTTCTAACAAGCCCCTTTACCCAAATGGAACATCCCAAACCCTCAGCCATAATGATAAAGAGGAAAGGGAGGGATCCCCACGTTCCTCTTGAGGGAGAAAAAAGGTCGAGAGGGGACAGATTGACAAGAATGGAGAGAAGAAAGCCGAAGGTTAGATTGAGAATCCAAGATACCCAGTTGATCAAAGCCAAAGAAATGAGGAGCATTCTTATATATATTCCAGCTTATCTTGTCAAAGGCTTTGGAGAGATCTAATTTGAGGAGCATACATGGAGTTTTGGTCTTCTGCAGAGAGTGGGTCACTTCATGAGTGAGGATGGCCAGCTATCCATGATTTGTCTACCTTCAACATAGCCAGATTGCTCAGGAGAGATTATTGTCAATTGAATGAGCTTGGAGTCTTCTAATAATTACATATGAGGAGTTTATATTACATTACAAAAGGCTTCTGAGGGTTTGAGCTGTTGTGGGTGATCGCTGCCCCTCTTTGGGTATGAGGAGGTGAGAGGTCGCATTTAGTGCTGGAGGACTGTCAGTAGCTCTGGGAGAAATATTCTAAATTTCCACACACCTGACCTTGATCATGACCAACAATGGTGGAAAAGTCGTTAATTGAAGCCAAATGAGGTCACAGGGCCTTGCATTTGGGTGTTTTTAAGGCGCTGATCCCTCCTCAATTGAAATAGAAGGTGAGTTTTGCTCAGAGTAACAAAGGGAGGGCACATGTTGTGTGACCTTAGCAATGGCCTCATGTCTATCTGGGATAGGTTCTGTGAGGAGATATTGATAGTATCCGATCAAAGTCGATTCCATGTCTTCATGGGAGTGAATGGTCTCCCCAATTGCAGAGATAAGGCTCGTGATATTGTTGGTGTGATGCCTGTGGATGACCATCTTATGGAAGAATTTGGTATTGCGCGTTCCCCCTCCTTGAGCCATGGGATGCGTGACCCATTTCTAGAGAATCTCTTCTTGTCTTTTCTTGACCTCTAGCTGTTGATTTACTTTTTCTTCACAGGCTTTTAGTTCATTTGTTATACGAGTTCTGATCTGATTTTGAATTTCACTCATGTGTTCTGATAACTGCCTTTGAGAGTCAAAGATGTTGTAGAAGGTATTCTTATTCCAGAGCTTGAGAATTTGCTTAAGATTCTTTATACATTTGGAATGCATTGCATTTTTAGCCTTGAGGACCTCGCCTCCCTCCACCGGTTTTGTATTTTTGCTGGAAATTGGGAAGTTGAGTGGGGCGAGGAGGCTAGTCACGAGAAAGGTTTTCCCCAGCGTGGATTTGGGATATCCTAGCCATAGCTAAAATAGGCCAATGAGTGCAGACCGGAGAGATTGGGATGGTAGCCTCAGTGTGCCTTCCAACATGAGAGAGAATCGAGATGAGGAACGGTCGAGTTTGAAAAGCAATTTAGTGTGTGCAGGAGTTCTTCTATTTGTCTAGGTATGAGTGCCATTGATAGTTTCCAAGTAAATAAGGTGAAGGTTATCTATGAGGCTATTGAAGTCATAAGTTTCTCAATCCAGTCGTCTTGATCCCCCTTTCTTCTCCTCTAGGCTGCGGATGATATTGAAAGCTCCTCCAATAATCCATCTCTTGTGCTGATTTAGAGTAGATAAGTAGTTCAGGTTCCTGAGGAAGGCTGGCTTCTCCCTTATGTTGGCCAGGCCATATACATTAGTCAAGTGTCTCGGCTTATTTGAACCAATGATCCTGTAGTCTGCTGTGACGGACCATCTTGTGGCGATGAAGTTTTCTAATTACTAAGTTGGTGTTCGAGAGGATGGCCAGTCCTCCAGCAGTTCTGTGGCCCCCCCTACTGAGACTGCTTCCCCTTTCTTCCAACAGTAGGGGAGTAGTTTATATCGACATCTTCTAAGGTACATTTTGTTTCCTACAGAAGAACTATATCAGGTTTTTCCGCTAAAATTAGAATCTCATAGCAATTTTTGCTACGTCCATTGACCATTGAGGCCTATGATATTCCATGAGATGATCTTCATGATGGCAGGGGGGTAGGGAGAGGAGAGAAAAGGCTATCCGAGATCATGTGGATTTGTCCTGAGTTTACCATGAAGTAGCCTATTTCTTGAATAAGCTTGTTGTTGGATTTCCTCCCTCTTTTCTTCTAGTCTTTAAAGAGATTTACTTGTTTTTTTGATTGACTACTCTGTATTCCCAGCCCTTAGCTATCTCTTGCGGAGGACCCAACTGATGAGTTAAGAGACTTTGTGCACCTTTCTTAATTGATCTCTGGGTATGGTATATAGTTTCTGATGTCGATAAGCGTGTTCGAGGTGCTCAAATCTACTCGATAGGTCCACGGCTCCCTCCATCTCCATTTTCGTCTCCGTCCTCTGTCTCAAAGGATCAGGATTCAGTACGTTTGGGGATGAGATCGATCCCTTACTCAATAGGATCTTTCCTCCCTTGTTTGAAAAGCAGAGATGGATTAGCGAGGAGTTCATTGGTACATGTGGACTGCGGGGCTTTTGGTTGGTGTAAAATTTTGGAAATCTATTGCTACTGGATTGAGGGATCTTTGTATGAAAGATTATTTTAATGTATAGAAGATATTTCATTTTATTTTAAACATAATTATTGGAAGACTTTGAAAAATATCTATTGTTATGAGAAACATTCTAATAATGTACATGGCACTTTTATAATATAAATTGTGTTACTTAATGTGGATTTAATTTGCATTATAATGCAGGTAAACCATCAAAAATTTGGGGAAGGAAAAAATACACTTATGTGATAAGTTTTGGTTAATGAATTTTATACTTGTTCTTTGAGGCTTACATATAATATAGCACTTTTATTTTTTACATGAATATTGTGATTTGTATAAAACATGACATAGGTGATTTAATGAAATTGAATTATCATTATAAATTTTAATATGATATATATAATAATTATTTTGTAAATTATGTTATATATATATATATATATATATATATATATATATATATATATATATATAAATTATGATTATATACTGATGGAGTTTTAATGTTTAATATGTATATTTAAAATTTAATTTTAAATTGATTATAATGTTTATATTTTCAATTTAAATTTTGACAATATATTAGAGAGATTTATGCTTCAGATTTGAAAATATAAATTCATAAAACAACTTGAAACTTTATGAACTATTTCATTTTCCTCATAACTGTAAAATATTCTTATATAGGTTATAAGTTATAAATTGATGATATAGAAAATTTAGGTCATATCACTATAGGCATGCCTACTTTTTAAAACAAATGATTTGTGACATTGAACTAGATCATGGAGGATAGTAGATTATCATGTGTTGTAGGGGAGGATAAAAAATTTAAGAGAAATAGGGTTTTGAAAATTTGTTTTAAGGCATGACATTTGTTACAAAGTTAAAACATTATGCTACTTAAAGGAAACCCAACTCCTTTACAAGTAAGAATTATTTGAAAAAAAATAAGGTAGAATAAATGGAATTAAACCTTAGAAATTGATGGTTTCAACTTAGAGCAGAAAGTTTAAATAAATATCCTTCAAAGAAATGCCATGTTGTCACATGTTGAAGTTTATAAGTATTTTGTATAAATGATATTAGTAAATGTATTAAGGATATGGTATCACATGTTGAACTTTATAAGTTTTTTGTATAAGTGATATTAGTAAAATGTATTAAGGAAATGATATAGAGTACAAGCATTCTACCTCTTGAGAACTTGGCAAGTTGTACTTGATTGAAAGTCATCATAAGTAGTGCCATGGATGTTATTGAAAACAAAACCCTCAATGTATGAGGAAAATATATGTTGAGTAAAATGAGTTGAGTACAAGTTCACAAGATAAAATAAGTTGAGTGCAGAATAACCTTAATTGCTCGAATTCTAAATTTCATGTTTGAGAAATTATTTTAATCTACTTTTGTTTTTCATATGTAATTTTTTAATAAAAAGATTTTATTTAGGCTTATAGTTGTAACATATAATGACTATTACAATTGTTTATATATATATATATATATATCTTAATTATGATTATATACGAAATTAGGTTTTTAATGTTTAATATGTATGTTAAAATTTAATTTTAAATTGATTATAATGTTTATATTTTCAATTTAAATTTTGACAATATATTAGAGAGATTTATGCTTCAGATTTGAAAATATAAATTCATAAAAAAACTTGAAACTATGAACTATTTCATTTCCCTCATAAGCGTAAAATATTCTTATATAGGTTTATAAGTTTATAGAATTGATGATATATAAGAGATTTTAGGTCATATCACTATAGGCATGCCTATTTTTTAAAACAAATGATTTGTGACATTGAACTAGATCATGGAGGATAGTAGATTATCATGTGTTGTAGGGGAGGATAATTTGAAATAGGGTTTGAAAATTTGTTTTAGGCATGACCTTGGTATTCCTAAGGATTCATTATTATACTACTTAAAGCCAACTCCTTTATAAAGTAAAATTATTTGAAATAAATAGGTAGAATAAATGAAATCAAACCTCAAAAGTGATGGTTTCAACTTAGAATGAGAAAGTTTAAATAAATATCCTTCAAAAAAATACCATATTGTCACATGTTGAAGTTTATAAGTATTTTGTATAAATGATATTAGTAAATGTATTAAGGATATGGTATCACATGTTGAACTTTATAAGTTTTTTTGTATAAGTGATATTAGTAAATGTATTAAGGAAATGGTATAGAGTACAAGCATTCTACTTCTTGAGAACTTGACAAGCTGTACTTGATTGAAAGTCATTATAGCTAGTATCATGAATGATATTGAAAGCAAAACCCTCAATGTATGAGGGAAATATATGTTGAATAAAATGGATTGAGTACAAGTTCACAAGATAAAATAAGTTGAGTGCAGAATAACCTTAATTTTTAGAATTCTAAATTTCATGTTTGAGAAATTATTTTAATCTATTTTTGTTTTTCATATGTAATTATTTTTTAATAAAGAGATTTTATTTAGGCTTATGGTTGTAAACATATATTATTTATTACAATTGTTTTTTTATTTTATATATATATATATATATATATATATATATATATATATATATATATATATATATATATATATATATATATATATATATATCTTAATTATGATTATATATCTGAGAAATTAGGTTTTTTAATGTTTTATGTATGTTAAAATTTAATTTTAAATTGATTATAATGTTTATATTTTCAATTTAAATTTGACAATATATTAGAAGATTTATGCTTAGTTGAGTATAAATTCATAAAATAACTTGAAACTTTATGAACTTCTTCATTTCCCTCATAGCTGTAAAATATTCTTATATAGGTTATAAGTTATAAATTGATGATATAGAAAATTTAGGTCATATCACTATAGGCATGCCTATTTTTTAAAACAAATGATTTGTGACATTGAACTAGATCATGGAGGATAGTAGATTATCATGTGTTGTAGGGGAGGATAATTTGAAATAGAGTTTGAAAATTTGTTTTAGGCATGACACGACTGTTACAAAGTTAAACATTATGCTACTTAAAAACCCAACTTCATTACTAAAAGTAGAAATTATTTGCAAAATAAAGTAGAATAAATGGAATTAAACCTTAAAAGTTATGGTTTCAACTTAGAACGAGAAAGTTTAAATAAATATCCTTCAAAGAAATACCATATTGTCACATGTTGAAGTTTATAAGTATTTTGTATAAATGATATTAGTAAATGTATTAAGGATATGGTATCACATGTTGAACTTTATAATTTTTTTTGTATAAGTGATATTAGTAAATGTATTAAGGAAATGGTATAGAGTACAAGCATTCTACTTCTTGAGAACTTTTTTTTCCAAGTAGAAATTGTTCTCAAATTTATATAAAGTATAAACATTTTTATCTGACTGACAAGCCATGAGTCATAACAGTCATGATCAGAGTGAGGATCTGTTCACTGGTCTCCAAAGAGAGGCACATAGCTTGATAAGAAGAGCCTTCCAAATACTAGCTTGTAACACGCATACTCGTGTAAACATACATAGGGCGCCAGACGGGCCAGAAAGAGATTTTAGAGAATACAGGTCAAAGACTTGACAAAAAGAGAGGCGATGGAATATCTAGAAGATGTTAGATAGAGTGATTTGACTCTCTCTCTCTCCCATTATAGCAATGGAAATAGGAAGTAGGCACATCCAACTGCACAAGGAGCCCCGTTTGGATAGAGCATCGGCTTACGTGATTTGTGGGATCAGGGAGATATGTTGGGGTATATGCATGAAGGTGGTAGAGCTCATGAGTCTCTTTAGTTTCCGACCCAGGTGTGAATAATCAAAGCGTGAGCTGATGAGAGGCCGCCCCATCAAAACATGCTAGCGTGTATCCCTTATCCAGTCTGAAGTCGAGAGCTCTGTAGATGGAAGATTTAGGTGTAATCTATTGAAATTTGAAGGAATCTAGAATACGGTGAATAACTCCGCTGGGAGAGGGGGATCGTCCCTCGAAAATTGCCCTGTTGCGCTCATTCCATGTCTGCCAACAAAACTTCTTGAGAACTTGACAAACCGTTACTTGATTGAAAGTCGGTATAGCTAGTATCGCGGGCGATATTGGCTTTAAAACCCTCAATGTATATGGAAATATATGTTGAATAAAATGGATTGAGTACAAGTTCACAAGATAAAATAAGTTGAGTGCAGAATAACCTTAATTGCTCGAATTCTAAATTTCATGTTTGAGAGATTATTTTAATCTATTTTTGTTTTCATATGTAATTATTTTTTAATAAAGATTTTGGCCCAAGATTATAGTAGTTTTTAATAATATTTTATTTAGGCTTGCCAGTTGCTTATATATTATTTATTACAATTGTTTTTTATTTATATATATATATATATATATATATATATATATATATATATATATATATATATATATATATATATATATATATATATATATATATATATATATATATATCTCTTAATTATGATTATATATATATGAAATTAGGTTTTTATTTTAATATGTATGTTAAGAATTGATTTTAAATTGATTATAATGTTTATATTTTCAATTTAAATTTTGACAATATATTAGAGAGATTTATGCTTCAGATTTGAAAATATAAATTCATAAAACAACTTGAAACTTTACATGAACTATTTCATTTTTTGCCTTTCCTCATAGCGTAAAATATTCTTATAGGTTTGGTTACCAGTGTTGATGCCGAAAGAATTTAGGTCCCTACATATCACTATAGGCATTACCACCTACTTTTTAAAACAAATGATTTGTGACATTGAACTAGATCATGGAGGATAGTAGATTATCATGTGTTGTAGGGGAGGATAATTTGAAATAGAGTTTGAAAATTTGTTTTAGGCATGAAACGACTGTTACCAGGGGTTCAAGCATTGTACTGCCAAAACCCAACTCAGCTCTAAAGTGATTATTTGCAAAAAAATAAGGTAGAATAAATGGAATTAAACCTTAAAAGTGATGGTTTCAACTTAGAACGAGAAAGTTTAAATAAATATCCTTCAAAGAAATACCATATTGTCACATGTTGAAGTTTATAAGTATTTTGTATAAATGATATAAGTAAATGTATTAAGGATATGGTATCACATGTTGAACTTTATAAGTTTTTTGTATAAGTGATATTAGTAAATGTATTAAGGAAATGGTATAGAGTACAAACATTCTACCTCTTGAGAACTTGGCAAGTTGTACTTGATTGAAAGTCATTATAGCTAGTATCATGAATGATATTGAAAGCAAAACCCTCAATGTATGAGGGAAATATATGTTGAATAAAATGGATTGAGTACAAGTTCACAAGATAAAATAAGTTGAGTGCAGAATAACCTTAATTGCTCGAATTCTAAATTTCATGTTTGAGAATTTATTTTTACCCCAATCATTTTGTTTTCATATGTAATTATTTTTTAATAAAGATTTTATTTAGGATTATGATAAGTTTTTAATGGCTTTTATTTAGGCTTATAGTTGTAACATATATTATTTATTACAATTGTTTTGTTTATATATATATATATATCTATATATATATATATATATATATATATATATATATATATATATATATATATATATATATATATATATATATCTTAATTATGATTATATCATGAGGGTGGGGTTTTAATTTTAATATGTTAAAAATTTAATTTTAAATTGATTATAATGTTTATATTTTCAATTTAAATTTGACAATATATTAGAGATTTTTTAGGTTGAAAATATAAATTCATAAAAACAACTTGAAACTTTATGAACTATTTCATTTTCCTCATAACTGTAAAATATTCTTATATAGGTTATACGTTATAAATTGATGATATATAAAATTTAGGTCATATCACTATAGGCATGCCTACTTTTTAAAACAAATGATTTGTGACATTGAACTAGATCATGGAGGATAGTAGATTATCATGTGTTGTAGGGGAGGATAATTTGAAATAGGGTTTGAAAATTTGTTTTAGGCATGAAACTACTGTTTCAAAGTTAAACATTATGCTACTTAAAAACCCAACTCCTTTACAAAGTAAATTATTTGCCAAAAAATAAGGTAGAATAAATGGAATTAAACCTTAAAAGTGATGGTTTCAACTTAGAACGAGAAAGTTTAAATAAATATCCTTCAAAGAAATGCCATGTTGTCACATGTTGAAGTTTATAAGTATTTTGTATAAATGATATTAGTAAACTTTTTAAAACAAATGATTTGTGACATTGAACTAGATCATGGAGGATAGTAGATTATCATGTGTTGTAGGGGAGGATAATTTGAAATAGGGTTTGAAAATTTGTTTTAGGCATGAAACTACTGTTACAAAGTTAAACATTATGCTACTTAAAAACCCAACTCCTTTACAAAGTAAATTATTTGCAAAAAAATAAGGTAGAATAAATGGAATTAAACCTTAAAAGTGATGGTTTCAACTTAGAACGAGAAAGTTTAAATAAATATCCTTCAAARAAATACCATATTGTCACATGTTGAAGTTTATAAGTATTTTGTATAAATGATATTAGTAAATGTATTAAGGATATGGTATCACATGTTGAACTTTATAAGTTTTTTGTATAAGTGATATTAGTAAATGTATTAAGGAAATGGTATAGAGTACAAGCATTCTACTTCTTGAGAACTTGACAAGCCGTACTTGATTGAAAGTCATTAGAGCTAGTATCATGAATGATATTGAAAGCAAAACCCTCAATGTATGACGGAAATATATGTTGAATAAAATGGATTGAGTACAAGTTCACAAGATAAAATAAGTTGAGTGCAGAATAACCTTAATTTTTAGAATTCTAAATTTCATGTTTGAGAAATTATTTTAATCTATTTTTGTTTTTCATATTAATTATTTTTTTAATAAAGATTTTATTTAAGATTATGATAGTTTTTTTAATAAATATTTTATTTAGGCTTATAGTTGTAACATATATTATTTATTACAATTGTTTTTATTATTTATTATAGTAATGTGTATTAAAATATTTTTTTTTCTTAATTTAACTATGTGTGAAGTTTATTTGCTCCAAAAACTTAGTTTATTTGTCCCAAAAACTTCCAAGCATTATTGAGTTTTTTAATATATGTGATTTTTTTAATATATTAATTTCTTAATACTATTAATTCAAAAAATTAAAAGTAGTGATTTATTAAGTTTTTTAACATACGTGATTTTTTTAATATATTAATTTCTTAATAATATTAATTAAAAAAATAAAAAATAGTGATTAATAATGTGTGATTTTTATAAAAGATGGTTTTGTTTTTGCTTTTCACATGTTACTATTATTTTTTTATTAAAATTTATTTAGCTTTATGTTGGTGATTTTTTTAATATATTAATTCCTTAACAGTATTAAATTTTTTTATAAGATTTATTAGAAATAGTTATTAATAGTGTTTGCCATTTTTATTAAAAATGAATTTGATTTTGAATAAAGAATTTATTTAGATTTATGGTTGGAATATATATTGTTTATTAAAATTGTTTTTTAATATTTATTATACTCATATGTATTAAAAATAAAAAAGCTTGTTTAATTTCTTAATACTATATAAAAAAAAATATGTTAATTTTTTTAGTTTTTAGTTTTTATAAAAGAAATATGTTAATTAATCTTATTTATGTTAATTTTTTAAAAAGATTATTAAGTTTTTTTTTATTTTTTTATTAAAAATGGATTAAGATGATGATTTCTAATCTGCCTTAAAATAATAGAATATTAAAAAAATAATATAAAAGAATTTTAAAATTAGAAAAATATTTTATAAAAAAATAAGTTAAATTTTTTAGTTTTTAATTAATCATATTTATGTTATTTTTTTTTTAAAGATTATTAAGTGTTTTTTAATTTTTTATTTAAAATGGATTAAAATGATGGTTGTTAATCTACTTTAAAGATAATAGAATTTAAAAAAATATATAAAAGAATTTTAAAATTAGAAAAATATTTTATAAAATTATATTAATATATATA
>SNQJ01S0105964.1:35065-47898 GCA_010110895.2 Picea sitchensis | reverse complement strand
GTTAGTGAAGGAGTTTTTAAAGATGATGCTATTATTAATGTTATTTGGTTTATATTATATTTAAGTATTAATAATGTTTTTTGGTTTATATTACATTAATTAAACACGGGTTTTAAAAATCTATGATATAAAGATTTTAATACTAATTTGATCTTATTATAGAAATGAGTTTGATTATGTAATTTATGTAGCAATGGGTTTGATTTGACCATATCATAGTAATGGGATCGATTCTATAATTTATGTAATAATTAGATATATATTAATAAAATATATTTCTCTAATTAAAGTGTTTAAGGATTATGAAGGATAATTTTTTGTCTTATCACTAAATATATGATATAAGAATTTTAGTACTAATTTGATCCTATCATAGCAATGAGTTTGATTCTCTAATCTATCTAACAATGGGTTTGATTCTATAATCTATGTAACAATCAGATATGTATCAATACAAGATATCTCCCTAAATAAAGTGTTTAAGGACAATGCAAGCTAATTTATTGACTTATCACTAAATATATGATATAAGGATTTTAGTACTAATTTAACCCTATCATAGAAATGAGTTTGATTATCTGATCTATGTAACAATTAGATATGTATTAATAAAATATATTTCCCTAGTTAGATTATTTAATTACTATGAAAGCTAATTTATTAACTTATTACTTTATGGTGAAAGTATGTTGTAATGGGTTTAAAGGGGAGACTTCATTATACATTTATGATAATGTTGTATAATAAATAACATGTGTTAACAACAAATTAATTGATAAATTAGTTGCATGTATGACACTATTGAGCCACTTAAGATACTATCATGATGCAACTAAGTTATTGATGAGACACTTATGATGTTAAAACTATATAATTATGACACTGATACTTTGTCATTAATACATCGATGTGACACCTAGGATTCTAAAAGGATGCAATTGCGATGCTTCAGAGACATCAACAAGACACTGAGGAGACCCCTAAGACACTAATACGTTGCAATTAGGATGAAAAATATGACTATAAGAATGTGAATGAGATGCTAAAGAAAAAGTTAATCTACCATTGGCAATGCTAGAAAGACACATGATAGGACGCAAATAGGATGTTTTGAGACAAAAAAACACATGATAAAGACATGATTCTATTGCATCCTATTTTGTGTCTCCAATTCACAATAAGCTAGAGAAAAAATAACAGAGTGAGAGAATGCAATTTAGGATGCAATGTGGCCCTATTATAATTTTGTATACCATTAAAACAATTTTTTCATTCACAATAACCTTTGTTGTCAACTAAAACCCCATCATACAAATATGATTTTTGAGATTATTTGCATCGAGTAAGTCATTAATGCATGACCCATATTCCATGGACATTAGTCAAAATAATCAGTTTCTTATGATTTTGAATAGTTCATTTGGCACTTTTGATGTAATAAATGTTATGTATGTAAAGTATTAACATCATGAGAAATTGATCATTTTGACTAATTTTCTAAAAAATGAATCATGTATAAATGACTTACACAATGCTCATAAATCCCAAAAATAATATTTCATATATTAAATTCTAAAACTCCCAAAAACTTAAAAAATAATATAAATTGATAATGTAGCAGTAAGTTTTGTACCCATAATATATTAAAAACCCACCCACTCCAACAACTTCCATGCATATCAATTGATATTGTAGTAACTATAAACTAATAAATAAACACGAATGAGACAAGTTCTATTTCGATTAATATAAAAACAAGAATATATTTAATTTAAGTAATAAAACATTATTTTTAAAATAATAACAAAACCATAAAATTTTATAACTACATATACTTTCGTCAAAATTTTAACATGGATAAATAAATATAACATATACAAGATAAATAAATATAACATTTATACTATTGGAAAAACACTTTTAAAAAAATCCTTAAATATTCATGTTTATTTAAACTTTTAAAGTCGATAAATAAATATAACGTCACATCTATACTATTGGAAAAAACAATTTTAAAGAAATCCTTAGATATTCATGTATACTATTGGAAAAAACTTAAATAAATCCTTAAATATTAATGTTTACTTAAAGCATAATTTAAACTCAAAGATCATAACGTTTTAATCAATATTAACTCATTTATACATTCATTTATGATTGCTTACTTTCTTACACTTTTATGGTAAGACTCGATAGCAATATAGTATTTCATGTATTCTAATCAGTACTATATTTCATGTATTCTAATGAGTGTTTATGGATAATTTATTTGAAAGCATTTAATATATTTCTCATTCTTCTATATTATGTAATTTTATAATATTTGAAAGCATTTAATATATTTTTCAATATATTTTTCATTCTTCTATATTATGTAATTTTATAATATTTGAAAGCATTTAATAGATTTTTCATTCTTCTATATTATGTAATTTTATAATACAATAACGAATGATGTGGGTGAAAATTGTTTAAGATTTCCATATTATGTTGATATAGAGAAACAACAATATTTCTTCTTATCACACTTATATTAAAAATAACATAAAGTGTATTCCTTATAACGATTATATAAATGTAGAATTATTCTTAAGTTTGGGTTAAAATACGTATTTGTTTTATAAGTGAATTAATGATTTAGATTAAAAATGTTCAAATATTTTATTTAAAGTGATTTCATAAAATTTGAACAATATTTCTTTTGGTTGAAATTATAATTAAAAAAAATAATAATATTAAAAGAAAAATTGTACATAGTAAAATTAGTTTGTGATCTAGTGATGGAAATGATGGGTGTTTCTCCAAATAATACACCTAGCAGGAAGACAAAGTCACATAGACATTGGGCAGTAATCTCTATCTAAGAGATGAAAAGGTCACAAATTTGATGAAAAATCAAGATAGGTTGAAGTAAAAGCTAGAGAAATTCACAAAAATCTTGCAAAACAAATAGAGAGAGAAGCAAGAATGAGAGAAAAGAATGAATTAATTGTATTAACCGAATGGTAGAATGAGTAATTTAAATACATGAAATACTCTACATGGCTAAGTAAATGCACAATAGTAGTGATCTAGAGAGATCTGGACACTCACTGACACAAATGAGAGTAATTTGCTAGATGATCTTCCACCTTGTCCTAGTTAACTATCCATGCAATCATGAGTTAACTGAGTCACACGTGTGGAGGTGAGATAAACACATGCAATCACAATATATGCCCCCTCTTGGCCACATGCATGTGATATGTGCTCTCCTAGTGAAAAAACCAAGGTGAACATGCAACTGTTGGTGGTAGAAACCAAGGTTGTCATGCATGAGTTTCCTTTGCTAGTCTAACTGAAGTCTAACCGAGCCAAAATTGAAGAGGGAAGGTGCCCTATTTTGTAGGGAATATTTTCATGAGGGAATATTTTCATCTATGGATAGTGCCCTCAACATTAGACTAGCAAACTTAGGAAAAATAATTACTAGGTAATTGTGTAATATCTCCAACACCACCCATGAACACTACTAGGGTGTAAATAAAGAATGGGTTCCAACAACAAGGCCATGTTGGGTACCCATTTTACAATGCATATAATGAATGAACAATAAAAAAACGAGGAAAGAGGGAAAAAATCATGGGAAAACCCTTCCCCCCCTCACCTCAAAGTCCAATGCATCAAAAATGAAGAAGGGAAGAAATGCAATTGCTAAGAAACTATATCCTTCACTCCAGGGAGACCTTGCAATTGTGCAATTTTATTCTCAATGAATATTTTGTTGAAGATGTATATGTTTGTATGGATCTAATGAAGTAGATGCACAAGTGAGATGTTTGTATATATCCACTTTGTCTTATTGGAGAAAAGAAGATCCAAATCCTCTTCATTCATGGTAGTTTTCCAATACAGATTCCCTTCATCCTCTGCATAGGCTTGAGGGTCGGATGCCAAAACCATGTAGCAATGCATGGAAATTACTAGTTATGTGGTTGTGAGCACATGTCTATCTACCACAAATTGGGATCTCGTGTAGAATGAGTAATAAAGAACATGAAATCCTCTAAATGGCTAAGTAAATGTGCCATAGTAGTGATCTAGAGAGCTTTAGATACTCGCTAACAGAAACCATAGTAATCGACCACCTTATCTTCCACCTAATCTTAGTTAATTGTCCATGCAATGACCATTTAACTTACTTACACATGTGGATGTGAGAGAAACACATCCAATCAAAAGATATATGCCCTCCTGGCCACATGCGTGTGATATGCACTCTCCTTGTGAGAAAATTGAGGTGAATATGCAACCACTGGTGGTAAAAACCAAGGTTACCATGCATGAGTTCAGAAAATTGAGGTGAACATGAAACTGTTGGTGGTAAAACCAAAGGTTACCATGCATGCGTTGCCTCCATTAGTCTAACTGAAGTCTAATTGAATAAAAAATGATGAGGGAAGGTTCCCTATTTTATAGGAGATACCTTATTTTGTTATAGGAGATACCTTTGTAGGGAATATTATCAGGAGGTAATATTCTCATTTATAGATAGCACCCTCAACATTAAATTAAAAAACTTAGGAAAAATAATTACTAAGTGAATGTGTAATATCTCCAATAGTAGAAAAACTTAAATATAAATACTATGTATATATCTATATTTTTATATATTTATATTTTTGAATTTTTTTTAATCAAAAATCCATTTTCCACAAATAACTTTCATAAATTTCCCCATAAAACATAAAACATTGAATTAAACATAAACTCTTTGTTCGAAAAATGAATCTATTAATTTTAATTCTCTTCCAAGGAAAGGAGAGAAAGGTTTGAAATACTATTTCGTTTGATAAAAATCCTCTACCGCAATCCTCTACCAACACACCATATGGCATAATCATTATGTGGATTCAATTAATAATGTTATGGTTAAATTCATATTAAAATAGAATTCATTTAAAACACAACCTTTATGATGTGCTAAGGGTGTTGTTTGAATAGATAATTATGTCATTGGTCTTACTAATGCTTAAATTAATGAGGAAGAATAACGAAATGTTGAGACTATATCTTAGCTCATTTATGATTGTATATAATAATGATATTTTGTAACATCGTGGAGAAGAGAACTTACACTAATTATATACATTTTATTAAAAAAATTATATTATTTAAAAAATATAAATTTTAAATTTTATATTAAAAATATATATATATATATTTATTAAATTTCCAAATATTTTTATTATAGTTAATACATTATTTTCAAATAAAACATTCAAAACTTATGAAATCTCATGGAAGCTAAACCACTAATGCTCATTGTCAAAATTTGTTGAACCATGGCTATATTTAGTTAAATTAGGGAGTCATGCCATCAATGTTAGATTTGATATAGCACAAAAGGCTTGTGGCCTACTTTGAGACATTTTCAAGAGATGGAATGGACTATTTAGTCCGTGATCATTATTTTGTCCGTGATCATTATGTGTGTTAGTGTAAATTGCTTATTATTAACTATATTATTTATTATTAATTATATATTATTTATTATTAATTATATTATTTAGTTAATGAAAAACAATCATACACATTGACCAAAAACATGTTCAATGTTAGCATTATGTGTTAGTGTAAATTGTTTATTATTAACTGACTATATTATTTATTATTAACTATATTATTTAGTTAATGAAAAACAATTAAAATATTTAACGAAAAACAATCATGCACATTGAGCAAAAACATCTCCAATGTTTAGTATAGGGTAAGATAAAAAAAATACATAAATATGACCAAAAACATCTCGAATTGTATATACATTGACCAAAATATTTAATGAAAAACAATCATGCACATTGAGCAAAAACATTTCCAATGTTTTAGTATAGGGCAAGATAAAAAAAATACATAAATATGACAAAAACATCTCCAATGTCTTAGTATAGGGTAAGATAAAAAAATACATAAATATGACCAAAAACATCTCCATGTCTTAGTATAGGGTAAGATAAAAAAAAATACAATATTTATGTAATTCCGATAAAAATGATTTTGATTCGAACAACTTTAAAGAAAGTTCATAGATACAATAATTAAATTTTGGATAGCTTCACTCAATCAAAGACATAGGAGACATAATTATGTATTTGTTTGAAGTCGTCATGTCCATAATAACACATTGGGCATCAATGTGAAAAGATATCACTAGACTTTTCTATATTTTAGTTTTCTATATTTTAGTTGTTGGTACAACATTTTGTATGTTTTATTGAAAACAAAATAATGATATATAAGTAATATAATACTGTAAATTAAAATAATAATAATAATATATAAATAATATAATAATGGAAATAATAAAAAGTAAAAAAAAAAATTGTAATAATTAAAATGTATATAAAATTTTAATTTAAAAATATTTGTAACATTGTTTATGTTATAATTTGTTAAGTCATGAAAATAAAGAGTTTTTTATTTTTTTTATAAAAATGTTAAAACAAATTAATTAATTTTTTAACAATTTTTTTAATCTTCTTAATTTCTTAATTAATTCCTTATCCATTTTTTTAAGGTCCAATAAATTTAATAAAGGAAAATCCTTATCATGTAAGGTTATTTTAACTTTTATTATTTTATTATTATGGTTATGTATATATTCTTTTAAGTCATTATTTTGGTAAATGTTTATATCAAATTATTTTATTATATCATTATTTTTTGTATTAATTTCTGTCAATTTTGTTATAAGTGTGTTTATAGGTTTGTAATTAAAATTTTCAAGGTAATATAATTTTAAGGGTTAAGCAAGGTTGTGAATGGACAAATATGGTGAGATTAGTCATTATCTTTCTTCTATATGCAAGTGATATTATCATTTACAAAGGAAACGCTCTAACCTTAATAAGTAGTTTAAAAATCTCAAAGATTATTGTCTAAGTTTACTAATGTCTGTAAATATGGATAAAACAAAAAAATATTAATTAAATATCAATAAATCACATACCATGATTTTGTTTACAATAATAGCAACTTGGAAGAAATCTATTTTTATAAGTATCTTAGCGCTAACTTTCATTACAAGTTAAATTTGAACTATAGTGGTGAAAAAAGATTCAATGGAGATTGGAAAGCTACATGGCTTAAGTTTTAGGAAAAATAACATTTCATCTTTGATATACTTGTTTAATCAAATCCAATGAATCTAAAAGAATTGATAATAAGTAATCTTAAAATTAAAATAATTACACCTTACACCATCCTCATTTTAGAATTTGGGATTCCATCCATTTAGAGTAATGCTATGAAGTACTTAATATACAATTACAAGATAATTAATATGAAGACTAAGAAACTCCCTATCACTATTTCAAATATCATTAAAATTTGTGCTTAAGGCTCGAGAGAGGTTGGATTAGAGTGTTAAAAAAATAGGTTCATCACATTCCTAGATTTTCTGGAGGTTTCCAGTTGTTAGCCGATAGTTGAATATGAGAGTCAATTGAGAAGTTGACTAGATAGTCAAGTGGGTATTCAACTAGTTAATCAAGTCAACCATGGTAGTCGACTAACATGCAAGTTGAAGAAAAAATCAATGAGTTGGTTACACAATTTGTTCAAATGAAGTGGACCATTTCTTCCTCACTTCAATGGGTTTAGTTATACTTTGGTGCATATATAGATGATCCTATGGGTGAATGTATCATGGAATGTTTTCTAGTTCCCTATGTTTTTCTATCATATAAGAAATGCTCACTTGTGGTTAAGTGTTGTAATGGTGTCTTTAGACACCATCTCTTCTTGGAATGTTTAGCTGCTTGATTTATATAGTTCCTTATTATCCAACATGGTATCAAATTTATCGATTTGAGACTTGACCTATTGTCTACAAGTATTTAAGAGGTTGTTGGTTATATGTGCTCTTGACGAGTCACATTTATCTAGTAGATTGACTCAAAGTTTTGAGTTGCAGGTTGCATCAAGGTTAAGATATATAGATCAAGATAATGAGTTCCAAGAAAGAGCTTGTGGTTCCAAATGGACATAATTATGTTGTGTAGGACTGAGATATGGAAATTTTACTGAAGAGTAAATCACTTTATCAATTTACAAAGACTCTGGATCCAAATCCAAATGATGATAAAACAATGTGTATCATCAAGGGGAAGAAGGATGAGGTTGTGGAAGTTATAATGACCTACATCTCTACATAGCATCACTTTCATACAAGCGTGATTGATTGTCTAAATGAAGTCTCGAAGAAGACAAATACTCTCTTCGATAAGACCAATGAAATTTAGGTTATGCATATTGAGAATGAGTTGATCTATCTTGATCCTTTATCCTTTCAAATAAATGAATATTGTTTCACGCATGTAAAGGATATTTACTTGAAAATGGATGAATGTAAAAGAAAGTTTTTCAAAGAAAAGTGGTCATCTCATTAAACTAATATTAATGAATTTGATGACACCCTATTATGTATTTCTTCTTAACATTTTGGGCTATTTGGGATTCTAGCAAAGATTATGGCAATGATTATTCCTTTTATTCTTTATCTTATTTATTAATTAGGGCATGGGAAACATTTATTAATGAAGGGAAACTTGAAGATAATAAACAACCCCATTTTTTGAAGGGAAATATTGACATAACTATAGAGAAATAGGCTGAGCAAGCAATCAACAGAAAGAATGGGCTTGCACTCACCAAAATATTAAGGAAAAACACAAAAATCAAACTTTGAATAAGAAGGGTAGGAAGAAGAAGACATGTCAATATTGTGGGAAAATAGGTCATATGGAGAAGGATTGCTAGTAGAATACTAAAGACCTAGAGGAGAAAGTGAATAATTTTAACGGAGATGTGTCACTTATAGGGTCAATTGACTTGCAACACCGAACTTCAAAAGGTAAGACAAATAAATACACATTTTCTATTAGTTCTTGTCAAGCTTTGCATTCTCACACTTCTAAAAGTGAGTGGATAGTAAAATTTAGTTGTACCCATCATATTACTAAATGTGCTTCTCTCTTTTCTTCATTAAGTCAGGCTAAAAAAAAAACTCTTCATAGCATATGATTATGCAGTTATTGTTGCTATATGGGGCAAGATTGAATGATATAATGGTTTGATCACTTATGTATATCATGTATACATTTTGAGTGCCAATTTTTTGTTTTTACCCCAATTAACTTAGACCGGCAAGACAATAGAATTTTATCTAGAGAAGTTTGTTGTGAAAGATATAGACAATAACTTTGTGGTTGTTGTTTAGAAGTTTCTTGTTTCAATGAAAGATTGTATGAGTTATGTGGAATTCCTATAAAAGATCTAGGACCTAATGCATTCATAGAAAATACTAATGGGCAAAGTAGAATTTGGAATGAAATACTTAAACATTTGAGTTTCCAAAGTATGAAGTTGATGGTAAAGCATGACATGGTTACTAGACTAGCTAGATTTCCCCCCCATGATGGTGTATGTGAATAGTGCGTACTTGGAAAGAATAACTAGGTTGATTTTGAAACAAGGAAAGCTTGGATAGAAAAGACCCAGTTGGAAGTAGTCCATAGTGACACGTGTTCCCTAAACAAACCATCATGAGTTGCAAGGCATGTTTTGAATTTCATTGATGAATTTTCTAGTTGTACTTAGGTATATTGCTTGAAGAATAAGCATTGTGTCTTTTAAAAAATAAAGGAATTTATGGCATTGGTTGAAAGGTAATGTTGTCAACCTGTGACATTCTTAAGATCAAAACATGGAGGAGAATATATTATCAAGGAATTTAAAAGATACTTTTCATAGAAATGTATCTCTTGGAAACTATTTGTGCCTCTCACACCTCAATAGCTCAATGTTTTTGAAAGGAAGAAAAAAATCTTGGTCGAAATGGCATGATGGGCCAAAGGATTACTGACTAGTTTTTGGAAAGAATCTATTTACTGCTCAAAATATCTTTTGAACTCGTTTCCAACCAAATTTGTATGGGATATGATTTATTTTGAAAAAGGAGTGGGACAAAACCCTCAATTAGATACCCTATAATATTTGGATGCATAATGGGGGCTCATATTTTAGATTGTAAAAGTAAGAAGTTGGATGTAAGTACTCATCCTTGTATTATGAAGGACTACTCTAAAGAATCAAAGTCCTACATATTGTTTGTTCTATTCAAATAGGAAATAACTTATAGGAGGGAGGTTATACTCGATGAGAAGACTTCATGTATTACTTTGTTCAATTCTTCTTCTATCTAGTTAAGAGTGATCCATTGGATATTTTGAACTAAAACCCACTTGTAGTCAACCTTCCTCGGAAAATTTGACCTCAAGCCTCGAAACACCTTATCGTTCCACTCATGAATATTTTGGTGCAAGTAATCCTTTTATAAAGAGAAGTTTTATTCTTGGATGGGTGATTAAGAAAATTGAATTTGTTGGTGTTGATGTAGGAGATTTTGATGACTCAAGGAAGACTAGAAGTTATAAAAAATGTGGCAGTGTTTCTCTAATGGGACATATGCTAGAGACATGTGATCTTGATGCAAATGTAGATGTACATGGTAGACCTAAATGTGAAAATTCTATGGCTAACGAGTATCATGTCTTGATGAAAATATAACATAGGAGTTATTTCCTCAACCACAAGGAAAGAATGTGGTGAAATGTTGATGGGTATGTAAGAACAAATTCACATTCGAAGGTATTGTTGAAAGCAATAAGGCATGTTTGGTAGAAAAGGGTTTTTCTCAACATCAAGGCATCAAATACATTAAAACCTCTACTCTTGTTTCAAAGATGAACTCTATTTGACTATTTCTTGTACTTGTTTCTTTTTTTTAAGGGATGTACATCAAATGGATGTCAAAAGTGCATTCCTACATGGTGATCACAGTTAAGATATTTATATGGAGCAATTCACATGCTTTGAAAAATATGGTAGTCTTTTCATTCAATTGAAGAAATCATTTCATGGTTTGAAAAAAGGCCCTAGCCTGGCTTGGTATGAGAAGATCAATTAATTCTTTCTCAACATCAATTTCAAGCACCGTGAACCAAATCAGAGTATCTATGTTTTACATGAAAATGGTTAAACATTAATTGTTGTGTTGTATGTTGATGATATAGCCATAACAAGAAGTAATGTTGATTTAATTTTGGTTTTGAGGAAATGATTAATAGATACCTTTGAAATGACCAATCTTTGGTATATTGTATTTATTTTGGGCCTTTAAGTATTAAAATGGATTATATTTTATTTCTTTCTCCACCTAAATATGTGTTGAATCTATTACAAAGGTTAAAAATGGAAGATTGTAAATCGTATGCTAAACCTTACTAGTCGAGACTGAAGCTAACTAAAGAATATGATTCCCCAAAAGTTGGTGCTACCCTCTACAGTTAACTTGTTGATATCCTTATATATATCATTCACAATCAACCTAATATTTCCTTTTTGTTATTGTGGTTTCTCATTTTATGTATGATCCAAGAGAAATTCACTTGAAGTTCACAAAGATAAATGTGTGTTATACCAAGGGAACTTATCATCTTGGTACAAAGTATTTCCATAAGACTATGAACAAGTTAGATGAGTACATATACTTCTATTGGGATAGAGATAGAGATGAATGGAAGTCTACATCTATCTATGTGTTCCATATTGATTCTAGACCCATATTTTGGTCTTCTAACAAATGGTGGTCTATCTTTCGACCACATAAGCAAAATGTCATGGTGTGGTTAATGCTAGTAGAGAAGAAGTGTGGATTCAAAATCTCATTGTTGAACTTGGATTACTAACTAAGGGATCAATTATAGTGTATTGTGACAATAAAAGTGCAATACATAAAAATCTTGTTGTTGATAAAAAGATGAAGCATGCAGAGATTCATGTTCATTATTTGAGGAAATTGGAAAAGGATAATGTTGTGAATTTGATTTATTATAGAACATATGATCAAATTGTTGATATCTTTACAAAACCACTTATAGAAGCTAAGTTTGTAAAAATTCAAGCTATACTTGGGATTCATGAAGATAAAATTATTGGGGGTTGTATAGAAGTAATTCTTCCTCCTAAATCTTCATAATTTAGTGTTGATTGAGGGGTAGCAAGTTCATCATATCCTTGGATCTTATGGAAGTTGTCAGCCAAAAATATGGAAATCAAATGGTTCATAGGTCAATGAAGAATATGAGTACATTACACAACTTGGCCAATTAAAGTGGACCATGTCCCCCTCACTTCAAGGGAGTTAGTCACACTTTGGTGCTATATATAGATATCATGATGGGTCGATCTATCATGAAAAATGTTTTTGTTCCATAATTTTTCCTATTGTAGGAGCAATGATCACTTGTTCTTAAGTGTTTTAATGGGGTTTTTAGGAACCACCTCTTCTTAGAATGTTTATCTTCTTGATCTCTATAATAACCTAATTCTCCAACATAGATATATAGTTTATTGGTCAAAACATTGGGGGCTATTGGAAGAGGAAGCCCTTGAAGATATCAATATATTAAAATAATTTTCATAACTAATTTTAAAGAGAAAAAATGAAGCAATAGGAAGGATGGAAATGAAATCAAGATGATATAATATAAATAAATTATCAACAAGTTTGAATATCAAAATGATCTTTCTATTATTACCAATTTCGTATTTTTTCCCGAGGAAAATATGATGGGGAAACCCAAGGGATGCTTTCCCACATTCATGTATGACGCCCCTAGTAAAACTATCCATGCACACTAGTCATCAAACTAGCCAAATACCCACAAACATTGTTGATAACCAGTTGAGTTAACCCCTTCAACCATTGCCAACTCAAAATGTAGAAAAAA
>SNQJ01S0105964.1:9993-25664 GCA_010110895.2 Picea sitchensis | reverse complement strand
ATTATAATATTTTTTCTTCAAATAATCCAAATGTTATATCAATGTAGAGTTATTATCCAATAATGAGAAATAAGAAATGAAGAATCACACACATACACAGTACACCAGTGTTTTACGTGGAAACCCAAATTGAGAAAAAGCCACATAATGATGTTTCTTATATGTCTTGAAGAATTACATTCATTGGAAGCACCAACTACCTTTGTTTTCACGCTGCAACTAGAAGGAGGCTCCAACCTCCTAGTTTCTCAGGCTACAACCTGAGGGAAGCTCCAAATCCTCAATTCTCTGACTACAACCAGAAGGAGGCTACAACCCCTTAAGTTCTCCGGCTACAACCAGAAGGTGGCTACAACCACCTGTCCTTGCCCTGTCCAACTTCCCTGAAGTATAAGTAGAATGATGGAACCACTCTCAATCTGTCACTGTGAGATATACTGTTGTACAACTGTAACAACCTGTACCACTAACCTGTATCCAATATGTACAACTGCCTTGTAATTAATCTATGCCTGAACTAGACATCCATCTACAAAACTTACAACAGATACGTGACCTGTAGTGATGCAGCCTGCGTATATATGCGCCCTATCTATTATGCAACCCGTGTATGTACATGCCCTATCTGTTATGCAGTCTGCGTATTCCTTCTGAAACTAGGGTTTCCTTTCACTTGAAAACTTCTGACCCTCTGTAACTTCTTTCACATAGATCTGTAACCTATCACTGTATCCAAACTATAACTGTACCTTGTGCATGCATCCTCATACATAACCTCTACTCAAGGAAAGTATGTCTCTCTCTAGTCATGTGCCATATAGGTATGTGTAATCATGAACAAGTATAATATTCCTCACATGATCTTAGTCATCAATCCCTTTCTGATATTCAACTTCTCAATACATCAATAAATACAGGATCTCAACCATGTACTATAAAAACTCTTAGCCATATGCCAAGAAATACAAGATGTGCCTCAACAAGAAGTATCAATGATAAATATACCAACACTGTATTTATGTAGATCTGACTTATACATAAGATCCCATGTAGCCACTAGTCTCTCTAGGGAGAATCCTCAAATATCCATTTCCATTCCTCATGCATACATCACAATCCAACTATTCATAGAAATAAGACATACCTTTTGAACCAATGGATGGATCTGATGTATCTGAGCACTCTAGACCTTCTTGGGAGCTTGATCTCAGAATATAGAACCTTTGCACCTTCATCTTCTCAATTTTCATGGATTTATCAACATGTACTCACCCTATACACAACCAACTTGCATACATACTCATCCTATACACAGCCAACCTGTGTATGTGTGCGCACCCTATACATAGAAAACCCGTGCACGCCTCAAAAAATAGGGTTTTCTATGAATCTGAAAATTTCTCCATCAACCCTTCGTGCTACCTCAGACGTTCGCCACTTCAGATGTATCCACAAGTATTTACAAGAATCTTTACACAAGAAAATAGATATACAATATGTACAAGTGTGTTTTTATGAGTGAGCTTTGTCTCTTATTTATATCTTCATGTAGCCTTACACTTTCCTTATTTTAGGGCTTCTTCGTTTAAAATAATTTCTTTTTGCAAATCACTTTGACTCTTGGGGGCTTCTATAAGACTCATGAGGGTTCTCCAACTTCATATGGTCATAACTCTCTAGCCATGAGGAGTTATGTGACGTTCCACATACCATCAAAAATGACATGACAAGAACTATCCATCTAGGATAGTTTCACTCACAAATTCACTGTTCTTTATCTCATTATTCCTCAAATAATAATGGGTTCTCTCACTCCACAAAGTGTCTTCCCATGAGGGATTTCACCATAAGGGGACCACTTTGGATTTCATCCATTTTTACTTATTATCAACCATGAAAAGACAATAATGAGTCATCTTTACATCAAACAATATTGGGTCCATTACCCAAACCTTGTGCCACGAGGCTTTCTTCAAGGGTTGACATTAATGAAAACTAAATTTAATCAACATAAATATGATTGGTACATACTTGGTAAATGGTTGGAGGAACTTGTTAGTATTATTGTTGATGTGTGGCTTATGGATGATGTAGCATACTTGTATTGGTATATTATTAGAAGAACATATTGATCTTGGTGATGATTATGAGTTGTTGTGTTATGCTTGGTTGATGCACATCTTTGAGAGTTGTCTTGGTTATTGATCTTGGTGAGTAGATATGATTTGGTTGATAATATTGATGAGACAGTTTGTTGTGATAGGTTGTTTGGACAGGTTGTTGTGACATGTTATTCGTACAAGTTTGGTGCATGGTTGATGCGCTTGTTTATGGTACAGGTTGAGGTACATGTTGGTAAATGGTTGATGCACTTGTTTATGGTACATGTTGATTACAGGTTGTTTGGTGTGGCTTGATTGGTACAGGTTTACAATAGTATATCTCATAGTGATAGTGTGACAGTGGTTCCATCATTCTACTTATATTTCAGGGTGGTTGGACTAGGCAATGACAAGTGGTTGTAGCCACCCTTTGGTTGTCACCGAATAACATAGGGGGTTGTATCTTCCTTCTGGTTGTAGCCAGAGAATTGGGGAGTTGGATTTTACCTCAGGTTGTATCCTGAGTAACTAAGGGGTTTGACACAGACCCCCCCCTTCTCTCTTAGGGACTGCTCGACCTCCCGGTCAAGGATCATTCAAGATAATGAGTCAGATAAACTCTTCTTGTCCCTACAGATTCAAAAAACCACTATACACATGCCCCTTTTCTCCTAAATGACCACGGGATATGACCGTGGATCAACCCCTACGCGATTTTGGGCTTCAGGGATATCACAATCTCTAGCTTCAGTTCTTTCCAAAGCGCTCTCCTCCAAATTTACGGATCTCTATCACGTGTCTTCTTAGATTTCAACGGTATGACTATAATTTGGGTTTTGTGACTTCGTGAAACTCTTGTTCTACTTACACACAAACCTCCATACTTTTGACCCCCATATTTCCTAATCCACTACCATGTGTCCTCTTCGCAACCAATGGTTGAGATTACTTCATGACTTCGTGGGTTTGTGACTCTGATCTTATAACACACCTCAAAACATCCAGAACCATGAAGTGTCGAAACTCTTATGACCAATCTCCACGTGGTTCTCCCAGATCTGACGGTCTGGAATAATATCGCCTCCCTCCAGAATGGATCTGGTTTGTAGATCTTGGGAAACCTTAAAGGGTTCTTCCCTTTGAAGATTCCTTGCCTCTCTCCCTCTTGACCTTATGAGTCTAAGACTCTGTCATGCACTCCTTGCAGACAAAATTCCTTCAATCTTGACCACTGAAGGATGACCTTTCCCTCCTTGCAACAATCCTTTTTCACTCAATTGTTCATCCTGATAAATATGACTCTGAGTGTAACTCCTCCTGCACGCCAAATTCAGCTATCCCAAATGAACCTCTGAGTCAAAACAGACTCGTTCATTCACTCCTTGTGGACGCCTATGAACTCTTTGCATATATAAGTTTCATGCTACCTCTTCTGAGCTTCGAGTCGAAACAGACTCAGTCACGCACACCTTGCAGACACTATGCACACCTTGCACTCTCTCACAAAAGAGAAACAATTGAAACTTGTTCAATCTTCACAGTGACTCATACATTCAACCATGTAAATTCATTCATAAACCATAAGAACAATAAATAACCGAGAACTTTGAATAAACAAAAAAACTACCATTCATTCATCTATATAGACACAACAACACCATACATTTGGGACAATACTCCTGTGTTATATTCATTCAACAGTCATATACATGAATTCATACATTTTTCTTCAACACTCTACAACACATACAATAGATTCAACAGGTCATCAACAACTATCAAGCCGACAACAACCTCTACTAGACAACAATACAAAGCTTTATACAAGAGGGGATATGCGAGCCTTTCCCTCGAACTACTCTAGGTTATCTTATCGAAATAAAAGATTTCAACTACTTAATATTTATTACAATAAATATTCAAGTCAGACAGAGAAGAGCGAGAGCTCCAAATCTGTACTACAATCTTTTACATTAAAGAAAAATGCATTCCCTCATCAATCTTATGCGATGGCTCAGCCTCCAAACATTAAAGATGTTCATAAATCAAAATATTTTCCAGATATTACATTAATATTCCAACTTTGGAATTCAAAATACTTCAAAATATGCGCTAGTGTGCCCAACTGTCCTCCACAGGCGCTTTGTTGGTGATGCTCCTGCATCATAGTCCTCTGGATGAAAACATCATGGACTCCTGTCCATGAGCTCCTACACCGACCTTCCATTCTTCTGGATGTCTGCTTCACCGACCCAACTGACATCTTCTATTGGGTGTCCTTTCCACTTTACTAAATACTCCAAATACGTTTTTCTTCAGGTCTTCTTGCCAATCTGTCGTTCCAAAATCTTCTCCATCTACAACTTCTCTATTAAAGGAATTTGTTTTTCCCATTGGATATTTTTCTAAACTTCTAATCCTCTGGTTCCATCTTCCCTGTAAGGATATAGGTCTACAATGTTGAATATGTGTGATATACCTACATCCTTTGGCAGTTCTATTTCATAAGCATTCTCACCAAATCTTCTCAAGATTTTGCATGGTCATATCTTCTTTAGCTTCATCTTGTTGTATGTTCCCCTTGGAAACCTCTCCTTCCTTAAATGTGCTAGAAATTTATCTCCATCTTCAAATTGAAGTTGCCTCCTATGTTGATCAACTCTACGCTTATACTCATTGCTGCTCTGCTGCAACTACTCCTTAATCTGATCATGGAGCTTCTGCATTTATGCAATGAATTATTTGTCTCCAATGCTCCTAAACTTGTTCTGCTCTAGGTCTCTTAACTCTGACACTCCCCTTGGATTCATTCCATACACTATTTGAAATAGACTCTTTCTGGTACTCCTGTTCACTGAGTCATTGTATGCAAATTCTTCTTGTGCAAGAATCTGATCCCACTGGCTCTGATGTTTGGTGACCAAACTCCTCAGCAAATATCCTAAACTTTGATTCACCACTTCAGTCTATCCATATGTTCGCAGGTGATATTCATAACTAAAGGACAATTTTGTCCCCAACTTCCTCCACAAAGTTCTCCAGAAATGAAAAACAAATTTGGTATCCCTTTCTGAAACAATACTCCTGGGCAACCCATGGAGTCTCATAATCTCTTTGAAAAACAAATTTGCAACGTGCATTGCATCATTGGTCTTCTGGCATGGGAAAAAGTGTGCCATATTCGAAAATATGTCAACTACCACAAATATGGAATCACTTCCTATTTGTGTTCTTGGCAATCCCAACATGAAATCCATGCTTATTGCATCCGAATGCCTCTCTGGAATAGGAAATGGTTGATACAACCCAGTGTTCTGTTTCTTTCCCTTTGTATATTGACAAATCTTACATGTGTTCATGAACCTCTTTACTTCTTCTCTCATACCTGGCCAATAATATGAACCGTTCAACTGTGAAAACGTCTTGTCATGGTCGAAATGTCCAGCTAGACCTCCGCTATGTTTCTCCTTCAACAGGTTTTCCCTCATCGAGCATTTTCATATGCACAAGTGGAAACCTTTGAACAAAAATCCATCTTGTATCAAATTTTCGGCCCATTGGCTTTTGTCTCTCAGCACAAGATTTATGCATGCTTCATATGCTCCTCTGAAATCTGGATCATCACGATACATTTACTTAAGGTGTTCAAACCCCAAGGTTTTCACTTGAAATTCATACATAATCAAACTTCTCCTGCTCAATGCATCAACAACCTTACTAGCATTACCAGAAATATGGTTAATGACAAAAGTGAAATTTTTCATAAACTCTATCCACTTGGCATGTCTCTGGTTTAATCTCTCTTGTCTGGTTATGAATTGCAAAACTTGATTATTGCTATACAAAAAAAACTCCTTTGGTACAAGATAGTGCCTCCATTTATTCAATTATTGAATTATGACATAAAACTCTTTATCATATGTGGAGTAATTCCTTTTAGCATCGTTCAACTTCTCACTAAAATACTCACCAGGTCTACTATCTTGGCTCAAGACCGCTCCAATTGCAACTCCACTCGCGTCACATCCCACTTGAAATGTCTTCCCGAAATTTGGTAAAAACATAATCAGTTGTTCCGTTATCTTCTCCTTCAATATGTTGAAGCGCTTCTCAGCCTCTTCTGTCCATTTGAAATACTTGTGTCTTTTCTTCACTGTATCCATCATTTGAGCACTAATCCCGCTAAAATTTCTAATGAACTTTCGATAGAACTTACCAATCCATGGAAGATTCTCACCTCGAAGATATTCCTTGGTGACGACCATTCTATGATTTCTTTCACCTTTTCGGGATCCATCTTCAATTCATTTGAAGAAATAAAAAAACCCAAATAAATGAGTTATGTCTTCATGAAAGAGGATTTCTTTAAATTAATTAACAACTTCTCTCGCTGTAACCTCCTCATCACCAATGTCAAGTGTCTCAAATTCTCTTCTTTAGTCTTTCTAAAGACCAATATATCATCCAAATATACAATCACAAACTTGCCAATGAAATATTTTAACACTTCATTCATCAGTCTCATAAAAGTACTCGGTGCATTTGTTAGGCCAAATGACATAACAAGTCATTCATACAATCCATGATTTGTCTTGAATGTTGTTTTCCACTCATCAACTTCTCTCATCCTTATCTGGTTATATCCACTTTTCAAATCTGTTTTTGAAAAATAATTCTCTCCACCTAAACAATCCATCAAGTCAACCATTCTTGGCAATGAAAATAAGTACCTAATGGTGATCTTGTTTATGGCCCTTGAGTCTGTACACATTCTCCATCCTCCATCCTTCTTCGGACTCAATATAGTTGGTACTGCACATGGACTCAAGCTTTCTCTAACCAATCCTTTGTCTAACAGATCTTGAACTTGTCTTTCACCTCCTCATTCTCTTGAGGTGTCAACCTGTACGCGGTTTTGTTTAGAATGTTTTCTCCTAGTATCAAATCAATTTGATGGTTGCTACTTTTGATAGGTGGCAATGAGTTTGGAAACTCATCCACTACTATGTCAACAAAGTTTTCTAACAATTCTTGAAATTCCTCAGGCAGAAATTCCATTGAAGTATTTGAAAGATAACTTTCGGTTTCCTCACTACAACAAATTGCATCTCTTGTTCCTTCTTAAGTTCATTCAGGAGTTCCTTCCCACTCACGAGAAGTATGCTCATGCCGGATTCATCCTTCACTTTCTTCTCTTCAATTGGCAGCAACATGTGTGTCCTACCATTCTTCTCCAAGGTGTAAGTATTTCTTCTTCCATCATGAATGAAATTCCTGTCATACTACCATGGCCTTCCCAAAATAACATGACATACATCCATGGGAATCACATCACATAGAATTTCATCTCTATATACACCTATTTTAAATTCAACAAGGCATTGTTTAGTTACTGTTACCTGGTGATCCTTCTGCAACCACGAGACTTTATACGGTGTTGGATGTACAGTCGTCTCCAGCTCCAAAATCTCCACCATCTCTGTGGATACTAAATTATCAATGCTCCCACTATCAATTATCACCATGCATACTATGTCTTTAGTCTTGCAAGTTGTCTTGAACAAACTGTTCCTCTGTACCGACCTTTCAACTTCAGGATCTAGCTTCAAGAGGACTTTTCTCATCATCAAAGATCTCCCACCTTTTGTTCCTTCTGCCTCTACATCTCGCTTATGCACTTCCTAAATGTGAGCTTCACCTCCTTCTTTCTTATTCTCAGAACATTCCCAAGACATGTGCCCTACCTTTCCACATTCATAAAACTTTATCTCACCTCCTCTACCTCTTCCTCTTCCTCTAGGGAAAGAGTTTCTACCACCACTCTTCCTTCCTCGGGAAATTCCTCCTCTTTCAGAGTGACTATGTGGCTTCTCTGTCTCACCTTTGGGCTTTTGTGTCTTCTCATGGACAACTCCTTTTCCTCTGTTTAAGATTCTACCTCTGTTTTTTTGACTCTGCTTCCTGGACAAATTCTCTTCTACTTTCAACACAATATGATACACATCCTCTACTGTTCTAATTTTTGCCATGCTGATTTCATCTTGGATTTCATATCACATGCTGTTGATATACCTGGAAATTTTTTCATTGTCTCTCTCCTTCTGTCCAACCCTGATGTTTAGTATGTAGAACTCCTTCATGTACTCCTTCACAATCATTCCTTTCTATCTCAGGTTTTGTAACCTCCTGAACGGATTTATCTAGTAGTCCTTGGGTATGAATTTCGCCTTTAGCTTGGCTACCATTCGATCCCAACTCTTGATATTTTGTTTTCCTTTACTTCTCCTGTCATCCTGTCGTTCATCCCACCACAGTGTTGAATGCCCTTTTAACCTGGTGACAACATGTTTTACCTTTTTCTCCTCATCGACATCTTCATAGTCGAAATACTTGTCCATTGCTCATATCCAATCAAGCAATTCTTCGATGTCCAAATTTCCTTCATACATTGGGACATTTTTCTTGGCTCTAGATCCCAACTTAACAACTTCTTTCAGGAAGCGCTCCTCCACAACATCCTTTGCTACATCTTCTTCGACTTCCGTTTCTTCATTTTCTGCATCACTGACGTCTTCAACATTAGGTGCTCTTCTCTACGTTGTTTCCATGGCATCCATCCTTGCACGCAGTTCTCTCATGTCCCTTTACATAGCTCTATTTTCTATGGGAGAATTTACATGTATTCTAGGTGGAATTGTGATGATGTATCTGATACCACTCGTTGATATAAACCTACTTATCTATTCTCCTTTATCTACAGAAGTCAATTCTGAATTCACTCCGATACCACTCTGACGCAAACCCCCCCTTCTCTCCTAGGGACTGCTCGACCTCCTGGTCAAGGATCATTCAAGATACTAAGTCATATTGACTCTTCGGGTCCCTACGAATACCCAAAACCACTATACATAGGCCCCTTTTCTCCTAAATGACCACGGGATATGACCGTGGATCAACTCCTGTGCGATTTCGGGCTTCAGGGATATCACGATCTCTTGCTTCAGCTCTTTCTGAAGCACTCTCCTATGAATTTTTGGATCTCTGTCATGTGTCTCCTTGGATTTCAACGGTCCAACTATAATTCAGTTTTCGCGACTTTGCGAAACTCCTATTCTCCTTACACACAAACCTCTATACTTATGACCCCCAGATCTGCTAATCCATTTCAACGTGTCCTCTTCACAACCGATGGTTGAGATTACTTCACGACTTCACTTGTTCATGAATCTTCTCTTATAACACACCTCCAAACTTCTCAAACCACGAAGTGTTGAAACTCTTACAGCCAACCTCTACGTGGTTCTGCTAGATCTGACGGTCTGGAATAATCTCGCCTCCCTCCAGAACAGATCTGGTTCGTAGATCTTGGGAAACCTTAAAGGGTTCTTCCCTTTGAAGATTCCTCGTCGCTCTCCCTCTTGAGCTTAAGAGTCTGAGACTCTGTCATGCACTCCTTGAAGACAACCTTCCTTAAATATTGACCACTGAAGGATGACCTTGCACTCCTTGCAATAGTCCTTTTTCGCTCAATTGTTCATCTTGAAAAGTATGACTCTGAGCGTAAATCCTCCAGCACGCCAAATTCAACTATCACGGTTGAAACTTTGATTCAAAATGGACTCATTCACGCACTCCTTGCAGATGGCTATGCACTCTTTGCATATATAAGTTTCACGCTACCTCTTCTAAGCTTTGAGTCGAAACAGACTCGGTCATGCACACCTTGCACTCACTCACATAAGAGAAACAATTGAAATTTATTCAATCTTCACAATGACTCATACATTCAACCATGTAAATGAATTCATAAACCATAAGAACAATAAATAACTGAGAACTTTGAATAAACATAAAATCTACCATTCATTCATCTATATAGACACAACAACACCATACATTTGGGACAATACTCATCTGTTATATTCATTCAACAATCATATACGTGAATTCATACACTGTTCTTCAACACTCTAGAACACATACAATAGATTCAACATCTCATCAACAACTAGCGAGCTGACAACAACCTCTACTGGACAACAATACAAAGATTTATAAAAGAGGGGCTCTTCGAGCCTTTCCGTCCAACTACTCTAGGGTTTCCTATCAAAATAAAATCTTTCAACTACTTAATATTGATTACAATAAATATTCGAGTCAGATAGATAAGAGCGAGAGCTCCAAATCTGTACTCCAATATTTTACATTAAAGAAAAATACATTCCCTCATCGATCTTATGCGATGGCCCAGTCTCCAAACATTAAATATGTTCATAAATAAAAATATTTTTCACATATTACATTAATATGCCAACTTTGGAATTCAAAATACTTCAAAATACTTGCTAGTGTGCCCAGCTGTCCTCCACACATGCTCTGCTGGCGATGCTTCTGCATCAAGGTTGGAGCCTCCTTCCATTTGTAGCTGGAAAAAAAAAGGAAGTTGGTGCTTCCAATGAATGTAATTCTTAAAGACATATAAGAAAAAACATTCTGTGGTTTTCTCCCGCTTTGGGTTTCCACATAAAAACATTGGTGTATTGTTTATGTGTATGATTGATCATTTGTTCATTGTTTATTTACTCTACAACTATTGGATGATAATACTACATTGATATAACACTTGCATTTTGTCATTAAAAAGGATTATTGCTCTATTACTGATTCACCCCCCCTCTCAGTAATCCAACAATTCGTGGGATATAGTGAATCATCCAAGGCCTACAAAATCTATATCTCAGAACAATATAAGATTGAATTCAACATAGACATAAACTTCAATGAAAATATGGATTTCAAGAAATCCATAGAGGAAACTATAGAAGAAGAAGAGTATGAAGAACCTAATGTAGAAATCACATGTCTTCTAGAAAGTCAAAATGAAGAAACATAACAACTTGATCATCGGATGCAACCATGTGAAACTATTGAATCAGACATTGTACCCAAAACCAAGAAACATCCAGCTTGGTTTGAAGCTACCCTACAAGAAGTAGTAAGACTCAAAGCCCCAAGTGGCACCATCAGAAAAATAAAAAATCCCAAAAGATTCTCCAACTATGTAACATGTATGGAAAATATTGTAAATGAAGAACCAACCACATTTGAAGAGGAAAATAAGAAGAAATAATGGAAGGAAGCCATGAAAAAAGAACACCAGTCCATCATGAAAAATGATGTATGGGAAATTGTGCCTAGACCTAAAGAAAAATCAGTAGTAACTTCAAAATGGGTCTATAAGATCAAACATGTAGTAGATGGAAGTGTGGAAAAATACACAACAAGGTTCTTATCTAGAGGGTTATCCAGGAAGGAGGGAGAAGACTATGATGAGACATTTTCTCCTGTTTCCAGGTATACTTCTATTAGAGCCATTATGCCTCTTTCTTCTTCCATGAGATGGATTTTACATCAGATGGATGCAAAAACAACTTTCCTCGATGGAAAAATCGAAGAAGAAGTATACATTGAACAACCTCAAGGATTTGAAGTACACTCCATAGACACTCATGTTTGCAGACTAAAGAAAAACATATATGGACTCAATGAAGCTCCAAGATCTTGGTATGCGAGAATATACAATTACTTAATAAGACTTGGCTTCTCCAAGAGTTATGCAGATCCAAATATTTACTACAAAGTCATGAACAATGCACCTGTGATTATACTTCTATATGTCGATTATTTATTCTTGACAGGTGAACAGTCTCTCATCATCCAATGTAACAAGGAACTAGCTTTTGAGTTCGATATGAAAGATTTTGGTCTCATGCATTATTACTTGGGACTAGAAGTATGGAAGAAGCATGGTGAAGTATTCCTTGGACAAGGAAAGTATGCAGTGAATATTCTTCATAAGTTTGGAATGATGGATTGCAAATCCATGGACACTCCTATGACCACAGATATAAGGAAAGTAAGAGACTCAAATTCTGATCCAGTAGACTTGTCCCTATATCGAAAATTGATTGTGTCATTGATGTATTTAGTGAATACTCGACCAGATATTTGCTTTGTTGTAAACACACTAAGATAGTTCCAGGTGGAACCTAGACACAAGAATTGGATAGCTGCAAATCATGTTCTAAGATATATTCATGGGATGCTAAACTACGGTTTAAGATATAATGCATCCAGCGATATACAACTTCATGGATTCACAGATTCATATTAGGCAGGAAGTGCAGAAGATAGAAGGAGTACTTCAAGGATGTGTTTCATCTTGGGCTCCATTGTGATATCTTGGGGTAGAAGGAAACAAAATTCTGTTTCACTTAGCACAACAGAAGAAGAATATATCGCAGCATGTGAGGAATGTACAGAAGCAATATGGTTAAGAAAGATTATTTATGGATTATTTATGAATTATTTGATAATATACTGTGACAATAAGATTTATATAAGGCTATCTGAACACCCAGTGTTTCATGGACAGTCGAAACACATTGAGATCAAATATTACTTTATTCAAGATAAAGTCTGGGAAGGAGAAGTGAAGCTCTAGTATATCCCCACAGATAAGAAGAAAATAGATATATTGACAAAGCCTTTGTCCAGGATAAAGTTTGCATACTTACGAGACAAGATGGGGATCATAGAGATAAATAACTTAGTTGAAAGGGAATAGATGGTTCTCCAGCTTAGGAGGGAGCACTAAAATATCATTTGTTTATGGAAAGTCATTTTTCAGTTCGAAAAATGGTCCATGATGAGCGGTTCCTTTATAGTTTGGAAAGTGGTTTGAGATTCATGACGGATAGACATTTTCTAGTTTGGAAAATGGTCCAGATCAGATGACCATTTTTTAATGAAAATGGTTCGATAGATTGTTGATGTACCATATACAATGATTCCCCTTGTGGTTATTGTGGGGTAATGGTCTAGGACAATATTTATTCTTGGAAACCACTCTTAGTAGTGGTCAAGTAGAATGGTCTACCTCTCCGAGTAGTCATTCTTTCGAAGTTCACAGTTGTGAGAAGTTTCTAAGAATGGTATGTTTTTGAGGTTGGTGCAGGACAATCATTTCCTTAGGAAATGGTCTGAATAGTCATTCCCTGGGGCAGACTCATTCTCTCCAGGTTGCACTTTGTTTAGTGCTGGAGGAATGGTCGATTTAGGTGAATGGTCTAGGTTCAACAATCAGGGATAGGAATTACCTAGAGAAGACTCATTCTCTCTAGGTTTCACTTTGTTTAGTGTCGGAGGAATGGCCCAGTTAGGTGAATGGTCCAGGCTCAGAAATCAAGAAAATTATTCTTCTATGCTTGAGAATAATAGTCCAGATAGCTCATGGTTGATGTTTTACTTTCTAAGGGAAGATGCTCTTCCAGATCTCACATATGTGAGTGGAAGAATGGCCCAGATGACTCAGTTTATATCATGATATTGTTTTTCTGTGCAGGTTGATACTAGATGATATGATCTCTATGGAGATTGTATGTCTCTAGACAATAGATGTATGCTACTATCGTGGATGTGCTCCACTAGTTGTGACTATGTGTCATTGATTAAGTAGTCGTGTACTATTTGGTGTGGTTGTGTACCACTGGATAGTAGTTGTGTACTACTATGGATAGACACAATTGTGTTCTGTCAGGTGACATTGTACTAATTGTCATGGAGATTATCCAATTGGATAATGATGAAGGTTCTCATGATTTGATCGTGAGATAGCATGTGTGGCTATAATGATGCTACCAGTTGAATGGTTTGTTTGTGCTAAAGACCATTACATGTTATACCTCTCTAGCTAGGAGGGAGTGTTGATATTATGGTAGATGTGGGAGGTATTGACCTCCACTTGTGAACTTTGATGAGATTAGAATATTCCAGGAAGAATGAGAAACCCTAAAAGACTTGGAAATAACCCTAGAAGAGAAGTCGGCTAAAGATAATATTTTATATTGAGTCTTTAGCACCCAGAAAGAGAAGTCGCCCCAGATAGCCTGGAAAAAGAAGTATAAATACAGGACACCAGTTCTCATTTGAGGCAGATATCTCAGAATTGCAAAAATATACTTGTGTGCACTGCAGAAGTCTAGTAGTGTGCAAGTCTGGGGAGCATCTTCAGCTATAATCCTGCAATATGCATTTTTGGTTTTTGTGGGTTGGACTTTTTGACCAGTCTTGGTTATCTTTGCTTGGTGCATTAGCCTTGGTTGGCTATTGTTTTTCTACCATAATTCTTCTCTCTCTCAAGGTCAAGGTGGTCGGGGGTGGCATTAGTGCCTATGTTTGGGTGACAAAATTGCTATATTGTCTATGGTTAAACAAGCACACCCACGTTTATAACACAAACTACTATTACAAATATTGTAGGCACAAACCTATTGGAGACACTGATATCCTTTTTTTAATTTTTATAAGTAAGATTGTATGAAAAAACTGCCAAAATCAAAGATTACAAAATCATCCCTTTGTTCCAAGCTGTAAACACTGAGCTGCCCCAAGGGAAAACCAGCTTAGCCAGCCAAACAGTTACAAAGTTTTAGTCTTAAACTGCCAGTCATAGAAAAGTTAAGTTTCTGCAAGTCTTGACAATAAAATATTACCCCTTGACCATTCTACTGACATATAACAAAAGAAAAAATCAGCCCCTAAGGGTGACCAACTTAACAGTAATTAACACAGGTAATAACTGATACAGATGGCGTCCATGAGGAAAAACCATATTTAAACACTTAGCATAGTAAAATAGAACCCTGTACATATCACATGGTGGGGTTGTAGTGTTGCCACATGTCCATGAAGGAGGTGCTGAGTGTTGAGTCCTCGAGAGTAGCTAGCTCCTCCTCGACTGGTGTCCCATCCATCTGCATTGCATCCTCTGGATGGAGTGGTGGCACGTTCTCCTCCTGGACTGGTGCAAAGTTATCCGAAGTCCCCAATGGGGGAGCTAGTGCCAATACTAGTGTCTTAGCCCCTGATGCATGAGCTTCTGTTGATGGGGGGTGGTGGGCACCCTGCAAAGCTGAGAGAAATTGCAAGAATTGTGATGCTTTTCCATCTAGAATCTCTAGGTGAAACCGAAGATCATCAAAGTATCGACGTAGGTCAAATACCAAGCCTTACAACAGTGTGAGGCCTAATTGCAATTGATATTTTGGGTCGACGCTAGAGTCAGCGCGAGAGTGAGGTCGTTGAACTGAACCTTGGCTTGCTTCAAGGCCATCATCCTGAGAATGAGCACCAAGTAGCAGGGCCTAAGGCAACTGGGTGGGCGAGCGGGCTGATGAGTTGGGAGGATCCACTGCTATTGATTATGAAGCAGAGGCCAAATTTCCAAAGGGGCATGGGTTGAATCCTAGAGAGGTCCCCGAGAAATCAAGCCACTCCAACCTATAATCAAATGACAACGAAAGGGGCGGGAGGCTGTCGAGATTATGACTCGAATGCGCTAGGGAGGAGGAAGGGTTAGCAGATGAGGAGGAGGAACTATGGTAGGATGGAGGTAGGGGGAAGAGGGCCAAACGCAGTCGGCTGGGCTACCATGCCGAGCCTCGTTTGGAATTACTTCTCAGCCTTGGAATATCTGAGACACAATGAGGGTGGAAACAACCAGGAGAG
>SNQJ01S0105962.1:0-29982 GCA_010110895.2 Picea sitchensis | reverse complement strand
GAAAGCTAACACAATTCTTCACAAGTTTTGTTTTTACTGTAAAGTGAAATTCTAAATAAAAAAAATACTTTTATATGTCAGAAGTTGAATAACTTGTGAAAATATAGTTTTTTTTGTCATAAAACAAGAAAAAGTGTAACCCATCTTCATGATTTCACCCAGAACCTACAATTGGTTATCAACCTCTCTTTATGATCAAGTTCATCCGATAACAATCATGGTGAAAGAAAGTGTTGTAGTTGATGAATCCTTCAGATCATCGAGTCCTATAGCTCCATATATCACCTTTTTTCCCAATGCCAGGTTCTATCCCGTGGTCACAAGCAAGGTTGTCAAGGGAAAAAGGGATAAATCATTTACATGTTGTTTCAGAAAAGGAAAGATATAGGTTTTGAAACTATTATGCAATCCCAATATCTCTGACAGGAAAAACAATTCCTTAGTGGAACCTAGGTTTCTGATGCGATTAGATTTGTATAGTAACATTTTAGGACTGTGACTAAATCTAAGGAAAATATGACTAATCAAAATAAAAACTGATCAAATTCAATTTCGAGTGTGATAGGGGTGTGCTTCTGATTTAATGAACTTTATCTTTAAAAACAAGGTAAACGCTATCGGAGTACAATCTACAACTATTTAAAAATTTGAATTTAATGAGGAAATCCTTTAAGCAAAGTCATATGTCACTATAATAATTCATTCCAACCCACTAATGAAAACATCGTTTCAACAAAAAAAAACCTTTAAATTTTGAGCATTTTTTTGTACAAAATATTCTTTTTAATTCATAAATCAACTGCAAGAAATTAATACACAGAAAGATCAGATACACCATTACGATGTTTCAATGTTAATTACTCATCAATCTGAGTTCCTTTGAGTTCTATTAATAATCCATACTTCAATAGTTATAATATGATTTCTACAAGAGAAATATCTCTAATTTTATCCATTAACAATTACAGAAATATGAACCGGAATATATTATCAAAATAATTCAACCATCCATTTACTTCACAAGTATACATTCCCATTTACAATTAATAAATTGAATATCCTCTTTCATCTATGTGATTATAAATTTCACATCAATCATCTTTCAATTACCAATACTAAAATAGTAAAATACCGTATCCAAAGGAGAAATAACAATTTTGGTAAGTACTTTAGTATTAGATCCTACGCAACATTATTCCTTACCTCGCTTGCTAATCCAGTGACTACCTTGGTATCCCCAGCCAATTTTACGGGTACTCTTCTTCCGCCTTACTCCCCCGAGCCACAAAGGGGCCACACAAAAGAAACCAACAAACAATATCTCCAAGACTTGCCTCGCAAGAAAGAGCTTCCACTCTTTTTACAATCTTGGTATCCCAACTCTTACAAGTAAAACATAGTCTGATAAAAATTTGGCAGTATAACAATGCTAACCAGGTCAGCCCTTTTTCCCTTCTATATCATTTGTTTTATAGAAACTTTGGTCACTAACACATGTCCTCATGCACAATAATTAATCTTTTAGTTTAAATTAATTATTATTATTCACCCACACACTTTTTAGTCTCCCCAAGCTCCACAAGTAATTACCAATTTTTATTTTATTTAAAATCCAAATTGCATTACTTTCCCCAATGTGTTCCTATTTTCTCTCTTACTTGTTCCTTTGTTCCCCAAATTCTCATTTAATGAGTATCTCTTGACTAGATATTAGTTAGAGTTGGATTAAGAGTCTTCTTCTAGTTATACTAGTGGTAGGTTGACTCAATATTCTATTCTATGTACACTCATTCTCTCAAATTATTTTTTATTTCTATTTAAAAATCCTATTTTTATTAATTTCATGCATGCATGCACATTTTATCAAATCTTTAGATTTTACTTACTTTTTCCTAGAAATTGATTTTGAAATATTTAACTCGTGTCATAATTCATTTAGTCCTTTACTTAATCTAGGTTTATACTTAGGGTTAGACTTTTGTTATGATTTATAATTAATAATCTATTGTTTAATTAATTATTTTAATCCAACAAGCTATAATCATTTCAATGTTTTCTAGGCCACCTAGATTTATTGACTAAAGTTTAATTATGAGATATTCCCTTCAAGACACACCTCCATTATCCAATGATGCCACTCATCTTAGACTTGTTTTGGAAGTTTATCTGACCCTTGGAGTCAACACTCCACTTGTCCGACCTTGTGAGAGACTAAGGGTTTCAAAGGAATAAGGAATATGCCTTATTGTGTTCCCCTTATAATATTCATCAACGATTGTCTCCGTACACCCTCACGACATCACAAACCTCTCAAACTAGGTAATCGTTAACCTACAACTTAGACCATGGTGGGAGTGATAGTAGGTTGTGACATGGATGTTTCCACACCTCTTCCTCAAATGTATGGTTATGTGCATGGCCCCCTTACTCCTTATGTGATTCAGATTAGCAAGCATCTTCAAGCCTACATCGACTGACAAAAACAATGTCAATGATCCATATACATAAATCATACTGAAATCAATCATACATCATATGTGTGTAGAATGAAATACTCAAATAAATACAATCCACTCCCTGACTCAATCCAGAATCCAAGGAAGTCCATCAATGCAATCAACATCCATAACATGTCATGTGTCCTGCACATTAAGGACGATTCGTCAATAGTATCTGCCAATATATATAAATAACATTAACAATAAGTCACAATACATAATCATAATCATATATAAATCATAATCGAAACAAAATCCTAATATACCATAACTGGATCACTTGCATGCAAGTGTCCTCAAAGAATATGCAAATAAAAGTGTACTCAATGTAGTGAGATGTTACAATATGCCTTACGAGTTTGGAGACATTATCTGATTGGACAAAAAATTGATCTAAAAACTTATCAGAGTGGATTACAACATATTTTTACTCAGAGTGACTTGAATGTGCAACAAAGGCATTTTCATAACTTCTTAGTGAATATGACTTCGAGATTACTTACATTAAAGAAACAAAGAACATAGTAGCAAATGCATTGAGTTGGAGACCACTCATATTCTCAGTAAGACCTCTTAAGGTGAATCTTTGAGAAAATATTCTAAGGATAATACCAGAAAAGATACCATGATGCTACCAAGGTATGAAGGTTATTCATTTGACAGTGACGGATTATTGAGGTATAACAACAAGATTTATGTACCACCTTACAATGAATTGAGGATTTTTATTTTAAATGAAGATCATAAAGAAGCATACATGGCTCGTCCTGGAGTCACGAAGATGCAGGTAGACCTTAAGCATTTATTCTTTTGGAAAGGAATGAAGACTGACATAGTTAATTATGTCGCAATATGTCTCGAATGTTGGCAAGTGATGGATGAGCATAAACATCTAGCAGGATTGTTACAGCTACACAAAATTCCTGAAGCAAAATGGGAAGTCATTTCAATGGATTTTATTGTTGGATTGCCACGGATGGAAAGGAGACACAATTCTATTTTTCAATTCATTGACACTATGACCAAGAGTGCAGACTTTATTCTAGTGTGTACTACGTATTAGGCTTCGGACATAGATAAAAAAAAAATAGTGATATTGTGATATTGCATGGTGTACCAAGAAATATTATATTTGGTCAAGGATTGGTGTTTACTGGACGATTCTGGACTAGTTTCCAAGGGGATTTGGGAATGCAATTGAATTTTAGCACAACATATCACCCTAAGACAGATGGAAAAAATGAAAGAACGAATCATATTTTAGAGGATATGTTTTGTATGTATGTAGTGGATCAACGGAAACATTGGAAAGAATTCTTACCATTGGTAGACTTTGTGTACAACAACAGTTATCAAAGTACGATTAAGATGGCGTCTTTTGAGTTCGTTTAGGGATGAACGTGTCAGACACCTCTAAGTCGGGATCGAATCCAGTATAGGGTCTTGGTGGGACCGGAATTTATCCAATAAATGGAAGAAAAAATGTGAATGATAAGAAAAATGATTAAAGAAGACAATATCAACATAAGAGTTATGTTGATGTGCATCACATTGACTTTGTTATGAGGCTGGAGATAAAGTTTTCTTATGGGTGAAACTACATAAGAGTTTGATCAAGTTTGGGAAGGGTGATAAACTCTCTCAGGTTTGTGGGGCCTTTCAAAGTTGTAGAAAGGAAGGGACCCATGGAATATTGGCTATCCTTTCTTGATTCTTTGAGACGTATGCAAGATGTATTTCATGTATCTGTTTTTTGACATTATATTTCAGATCTATCACATGCTATTGACTTGATTTCTTTGTAAGTGTCAGGTGAGGTTTGTCTCATGGCGGAACAAATCCGCATACTGTTCCATCACACTTGACAACTATGACATAGAATAGTTGATCAGGTCAAGGTCTAGTGGGACAATTATAGTCCACACTTGGCTACATGGGAGAACACATATGAGATGCGTAAAAACATTATGTATTTGTTTGATAGATTGGATATTTATAATTGTTTTAGATACATTTATTACTTTCGTTTAAACTGTACAAACTTTGGGACAAAGTTTAAAACAAGAGGGGGTGTATGTAACATCCAGTTCCACTGAGCATGTTTTAGATTGACTTATTCTTTCAGGACACTAGTGAGAAAGTAATCCGATTATGATACATTATAATTATTATTTTATTATGAGTTGTATTATGATGTCATTATGATTATAATTAAATTTCTAGGTATATATATTGACAGGTATTATTGATGAGTTCTCTTGAGTGTGCAGGATACATCACAGGTTGAAGATGTCGATGGCATCAACGAACTTTCTTTGACTCTGAATTGATTCAGGGAGTGGATTTGTATTTGGTTTGAGTCTTGATTATTGATTTACATGTATGCATTATATGATGATTTTAATATGGATTCTATGTATATGGATTATTAACATTGTTCTTTTAAGTAGATACAATCTTGGTGACGCTTGTTAATCCAATTGACATATCGAATAAATGAGTCATACACAGAAGCCACACAGATGAGGGAGAGGTGTGGCAACTTCCCTGTCACATCCTACTAACACTCTCACCATGATTTGAATTGTAGGTTAACGATTATCTAGTTCGAGAGGTCCATTATGCCATGATGGCAGACTGAGGCAATTTCTCATGAATAATTCTAAGGGGCGTGCAATAAGGAGAAATCCTTATTCCTTAGACAACCATTGGTCTCTCACAAGGTTGACCGAGTGGGGTGTTGAATCCAAGCATTTGACAAACTTCCAAACTAGTCAAGGACTGCGGCACCCTCAGAGCACATAGATGTGTCTTGAAGGGCATGTCATGTAAACAAACAAGTGAGTCAACAAAAATCTATATGGACTAGAAAAAATATAAGAAAAAGGTATAGACGTTGTTAGAATATATTATTTAATTAGTTATTAAATTATAACTAATAAATATAACAAGAGTCTAAGTATAAGATGTTTGGCTAAATTAAAACATAAAAAGGGAATGAAGGGAATTAGACTAGCAAATTAAGTTAAAGAAGAAACAAGAATAAAGTGGGGTATAATGCACATGTGTGCATTAAAATAATAAAAGGGATTTTAAATAAGAATAAATTAAAACATGAGAGAATAGGTGGTCCACATAGAGTAACATCTTGAGTCAATCAACCACTAATCCTAACTAAAAGTAGACTCCTAATCCAAATCAAACTAAAATCTAGTTAGGGGACACAAAGTAAATGAAGGATTGAGGAACTAAGGGACAACTAAGAGAAAAAAATGAACAAATTGGGGAATGTGAGAGAAAATGCCTAATTAAATAAAATTAAAAAATAATTTACATGTGGAACTTTGGGAGAGTGTGACAAGTGGTGTGGGTGAAAAATAATTAATTAAATTATTAAAAATTAGTTATTGTACATGAGAGTACATATGTCATTGATTTTTTTTTTATAAAAGAATTAGAGAAGAAGGGAGAAGATATTATTTTTGGAAATAAGATTACGCTGCCAAAATGTTTATGAACTAGTTTACTTGTTGAGAGTTGGGTTCCAAAACTTGTGTAAAGAGTGGAGGCTCTTCCTTGGGAGGAAAAGTTTTGTGCTATTGATTTCCAGTTTTCTCTGTGTGTCCTCTTTGTAGCTCATGGGGATAAGGCAAAAGAAGAGTACCCCTAACGTTGTTTGGTAGGTATCGGTGAGGTCACTCGATTGAGAAGGTGAGCTTTGTGAAACTATTTCAAATTTGGAAGTTCAACTTCAAGATTCAACAACAATAGGTTACGCTATTTTATTTCAATCATTTTATTGTTGTTAAATTTATGGGTATTGTTATTAAATCTGCAATGAGAAATAAAATAAAAAATTGTAATTTTGTATCACAAATTCATATGAAGTTTTTGTTGTATATTCCCTTACGAATCAAGGTTTTTATACAAAAATTGTGTTAACTGTAATTCTTTGAAAGAATGATTTCAATTCCCATGATACTGAAAAATTTTGTCGTGTAACTAAAGCAATCAGAAGCAATAATGTTAGATCTGTCACATATAAGTTTTGTTGTAGATGATCTTGTAATGATTCTTTAATCATTTCAATGATAATGAGAATTTTTGTATATGTTCTCCCAGCACAAAGTTAGTTCTATAATAGTTTCGACTTTTTGTCTAAGCATGGTAATAAGAAATTTTAAAGTAAGAAATTATTTTTTTTGTGGGTGGAATAATTTAGCATTTTAAATCAAACCCTTCTCAGTAGGTGATTGATGAAAAATCGTTAATTGAATGTAACAATACCCAGAGCATGGTTAAAACATGTATTTGCTCTGTTTGAAATTAAGGTCGTGTTGGTAGGAATAACTTATTGGATAACTATTGAGAAATTTTGAAAGGTGATTCTTGAGACTTCAAAATTCTGGTAGTATCAGTTATGATTGGTGAGTGCCTTCTCCTTAGAAAAAGTGGATCTTGAGTACCTTTTAAAGTTTTAAAAAGATTGAGGAACTTGTTAATTGTCCTTCAACTTTAGCATAAGAAACCTTAAGTAGCGAATACATGGATTGGAAATCTCCGATATGAATTTGTCACCTGATTTGGAATTCGATTATTAATAGATTACTTGAATTTCACTGTGGTTGTAGCTTAAATCCCTCTACTTTTATCTAATTCTAGTCTTTGGACAGTTGTATTGGATTTCGGTTACATCATGGATGTAATTTATGTACCATAACATAGTAATGGTTAAGGTTTTATAGGGATAGTTAGCTAGTTTCTAATTGAAGTTTTGTCTAACTTTGGGGACTCTAGGTTATCGCTACTTAATTAAGGTTATTTGGCAACGAACTCAAATTATGTTTAGTGATGTAATAAAATTTTATTTGAAGATTCAAATTTTCATAGTATCATACTAAGGATTGATATTATATGTTATTAGGTTGATAAAATGACTTAACTAATGACGAACTTGTAAATTTTAACAATTATTCAAATTTGTAACAGCCTCCTTGTTACGACAACAACTCTGATAACAGGTGCAATTTTTATTTTTTTTGTTTTTAAAAGTGTGTGCGCGCATGTAAAAAGGAAACAGACACAATTGACTCTACGTCGCCACCAGACGACTAACAAGATGCAACCACGATGATCACAACAAGAGTACATAAGGCGCACAACAAGTAACTGGAAGCATTAAATGACATACTATGTTAGGTACAGTACGAACACAGATGGAAGAATCCATAGTAGTAGATTTTACTATTTCTGCATAGGAAAGCAAGGCATTTAATCTTAGTTCTCTGCTCCGGAGAGAGAGAATGTCAGATAGGCTCATGGCCGACTGCTCAGGAAGAAATTAGTAATCTATGTTGTAACGGACCTCCCGTTCGTCGCGACGTCAAACCTCTTATAACAAGTGAATTTTATTTTTTTTGGTTTTAAAAGTGTGTGCGTGCGTACACAAGGGAAACAACACATACGACTCTATTGACAATGATCTCAGACCACTTACTCCATTAATTCTATTAATCGACGAGATATCCAAACAATCGTAGAATAATGTGAATTGAAGTAATTGCAACCCCCTTTACCAAAATGTAATAATCCATGATACTTAGTTCAAGACCTTACATTTTATGTGTCGTCACTAACAACGAAATTTCAATAGAATTACAATAAATTAACATTGACATTATCTTATTTTACAATAACTTGCAATTAAAATGACAAACTAAATACCTATCAAGTCTTCAACACCAACCTTAGATCCTTATTTTATATTGCAGAAAGTACTACCTTTACATATTACCAACAATATATTTTAATGAAATTTCTTCATACATATTACAATAACAATAGATTACAGTAAGATAACAATGCCATTACATAAATTTACCATAACTCAGCAATCTAAATAATCCATAACATTACATTGATGTGTTTCTAACCCTAACATTACCTATGATTTATAATACAAGAACATTACTCTTATGTGATTCAAGACAATACATTTTAAGGACATTACCTTTATACTTTACCACAATGATCAATGCATAACAATTTCCTTGTTAAATGAATACATAACACAATCCCTTTTAAATAAATGATTAAAGGAAATAGATCCCTTCTTAAGGAGATAAAACTCACCAACTAGGCTTCCCAAATTAATTAAAATCACAATTACTCTAACTACTACAACTCACAATCATTCTGGCTTTAAAATAAATAGCATCGGATTTTATTTTATTTTAAACATCAAGGGTAACAGAGCCTTCAAGGATTACATAATTATAATATCACCATACTCTAATTACTACAGTTCGCAATCACTCTCACATCAGTAAATAACAATATTAATTACAGAAATGTAACCGGATATTCATAAATTCCGGGAAGGTAACATAATATTTTTCTATTCTGTTGGAGAGTATTTTGTTTTTACTCCTTACTAACGAATGATAAAGTCCTCGCATACACTTTATTTTGAAGGGTTAAACGCACAACAATCACAACTGCCTAGGGCACGGCTAACACACAACCAACACCATAAACGGGCTCTATGTTCTCCATTCTCGAGGATACTAACAACATTGAACTTTGACTTGGCAATTTAATCGAAGATGTAACTAATCTCATCCGCTTGCATAAAGTCTGAATTAGCCATAAAATTATTTTAATTTGACAATCTAAAATAAATGAAGACAAATTAACTCTGCCTAATATCCTGAAGAAGATTTCTTAGTTGATGGAGAGGTCCTTTAAGACAGAGCTAAACTCCTCACGTTGCAGTTGAAGATCACTGATTTTGTTTCAAACAAAATTCTCTATTTGAACAGTGCCAAAAGGCAATAGTTAGATCCACAGCCAATCTACCCTAGTTTGACTACAAGATCAACTGGCTCTCATTTGACCTTACTTTATTTCTGTTAGTAACATTTCTTGTCGCGGGTTCAAGAGGCATGCAGGTCTGCAAGTCACACAAATAACATTATTGTTTATTTCTTGTCCTTGGAGTTTCAGAAGCATACTGAGGTACGCAAGTCTGATACTCAGCAGCGTGGGAGAATTCTTGCTTTTAAAATTATACCATATCAAGGCACAAAGTTTTGCCATCGGCAGCCAGGATCCATCCATGAAGAAAATCATGATTATGAGTGCTAGGAGTGGCCGATCTACATTTAGCGTGCAGTCTCTTATCTTTCAGAGATGCGGTGTCCGATCGGAGGACGTGGCGATAGATCCCATGATCGAGATCGAGAGCTGAAAGTCCCACAGCACATGGTAGCCAGTCCCGTGTCCGATGCCGTCCTCCCGTCTCCCGAGAGGAAGCTTTCAATAAAAGGTGGAAGCGGTGAGGCTATGCACCAGAGTTGACCGTCAAACCAAAGATGACCATAAGCTATATCGGATTCGGGGAATGCCAAGTTCAGTGGACACAAAGATGCGTGTCATCAAGAATGCCAGAAATCCAGATAGAGGATTGGACCAGATTACATACAAGGATAGGTCATATAATTCATAGAATCTAGTCCCGGAAGGGATAATTCTAGGAGAAGGGGCTCATGCAGCATATGGGATATCCCTGTAGGAGATCTAGGAGGCTGGCGCGCTTCAGCTGTGAGTCTGAATTCAGAAGTGGGCTTCTTCATGCATCTGCCATCGTCCTCGTGCCCGTCTTCTCCGTGTCCTTGCCATCCCGCAGTTTCTCGGCCTGAGTCCCTCTTTTGGCTTAAGTACACTTCCGAACCCATGAATGTTGCGTGCGTTAAGCCCATATTACTTCTCTGCCATCATTAGTGTGGCCTCCTCCTCATAAAATGCTCGCATCCAGGCGTGTCCGAGCTCCAGCTCGGTCATGGTCAGACCGCACTCATGATCGAGAGACCCTCAGGTCATCACAGGCAGCCTCAGCCAATCACGGGAAGCGAGAATCGCCTAAGGCTTTTCCCGGAAATCGATGAAGCAATTATTCTGGCCAGTTGATGAGTGGTTGGACATCTAATTTCCATAAATGGAAAACAAGGAATGAATGCAAACATCAATTCAATTCTAGAGTCCTTTACAGAGACAGCATTCATCCGAGAACCATGAACATCGAACTACATCTTGGAAATAAATGTGAAGACGTAATGAAAATGCTTCAATGCAATGTCTCGTTTATTTGCCGATTTTTTGTTCAAGAGTATAGCGAAGCATTTTGCCCTTTGTAAAAGAGATGGATAGGTAAGTGAGCTCATTTGTAATCTTTATTGCTATTCGATTCCCCATTATGTATCTGTATATGAATTTCTGTTTTACTTCAACCGAACTGAGTTCTTTATACTGCAATCTGATTTTCATCTTATGCCTAGGAAGTTCATGATTAATTTGAGTCATGCAATTGTACATTCTATGATAAACCATTTATGATGGCATTATTATTATTTTACAGTGCTCTTATTCAAATGCAAGAAGACCTTGTGTTAGAATGCTTTCTTCTTCATTTAAAGAACTTGTTGTTTATATGAGACCCTCTTCTCCAAGTATTGCACATTCACCACTACTACATCCTTTATCCGAATTTACTCAAGACCCACTAACGCTCTATACATGCACAACATTTTTTCGGAGTTGAACCTCATTTGGGATTTCCTTTGTTGATCATCTATGAACAATCGTGACACAAAACCCAATTAAATCTGACTCTATCTGACTGTAATCGGGAGTAAACCCATCCTTGACATTCCCGTGCCGTTCTGCAGTGACAGATGTTGAATTCTCACAGGGGATTGAACGACAAAAGAATCAGGCGATTTGAAGGTATCCCGGATATGGAACCTAGATTGCTACTTTTTGTGACTCCATTGTGGCGTCAGCCATTTGGAGAGACACGCTCTTGATGGCGTTGGCTTTCAGTGGGACATGGTCTCACTGACTACCTCTAGCTACGCCTGAAACGGATCTAGAAGCGGTGCTCAGAAGGGGAAAAGCCTCTGAAGAAGAAGCGTCATCTTCCAAAACGGAGGTAACCCTGCTATCCATACATTTGGGAGCTCCCTTTTCTCCTCCTCAGTTATTTGACATGTTTTCTGAGGTTTCCCGTTTCTTAAATTTTAGGAGTGTTCATGTTTAGTTTTCCCCTCCTGGTCTAGGACCGAAGGACAGGACTTGTCACTCCCCCCTCCTTTGAAGAACATGCAGCAAGTACCCTCGACCTCGGAGAAGAGATTCTGCAAGAGGAGAACATCTTGCATTTGGAGCTCGATGCTTGATTCATGGATCTCTTGTTCCCCTCCTCAAGAGATTTACCCGCTACCCTTCCACTTAGAGCTCTTTTCTCTCTGGATTCTCCATACCTAATATCCACATGGCTGGTGTTAATCCCCCTATGAATAGAATGGGCGCCATAGTCGCTGCTAGGTATGCTCCCTTAATCTTACCTCAGCCCATGAATCCTTTCCATGCTGGAGATTACTTGAAACATATGCCCAAGTTCACCAGGGAAAGGGACATAACTAGGAAAGAGCACAGTTGCTATAGTTATCTGGAATAACTTGAGCGTTGAAGCGAAGATGTCTGGATGAGTTTTATCCGAGCTTGGATGAGGTGAAAATGGTTTAGAGGATGCTCGGATCCATTCTTTGGGAATTAAGCCACTGGATATTAGCTGCGAAGTGATGAGGAGATAAAGAAAGGATTTCATGTATTACATGATGATTTGGAGTCACGTTAGAGAACGAAGGAGAGTCGGTCAACTTCTCCAAGAGGGATTTAACAAATGTACAATAGAATCCATTTGAGAGATAAAGCCCACCTCACGAGAAGCCTGCCCTTGTGGTCACTTATTCAGTACTTTTGATCCCCTAATTCCTCTTTGAGAGAGAGGAAAAACACTTTCTGACGTACATTATATCTGAGAGATCGTCTGACGTGGGAAGTGAAATCTAACATATTGATTTGTCAATGACTTAAAATACAATTGATGAGAAATCGTCCAAGAGCAGATACAGGCTTCCTCATCCGGTTTCCTCTGCTTTAACAAAGCAGATAGATGATACGGCTAGAACATTAAAATCACTTGTTACTAAGATAGAAAGGTTGGAATTGGAAGGAAGAAGAGCTATAGAAATACCCAAATTGTTGATAATAGGGGCAGTTTCAAAACACCAACTAATGCCCCTCAGACCATACAAAGATATCAGAGAAATAGGGACAAAGATGATAACAAAATCCAAACTCCTCTCCAAAATAACATGGTTACTCATGAGGAAGAAGAAGAAATGAAGTGGAGCCAAATTCAACAGCAGGCTGGAAGCTCCCTCCTTTTCCCTCATTTATTTCGGTCTGCATATGAAATCCTTGATGAGCAGTCGGATCCAACAGGTTAGGAAAGGGAGAAAGCCGAGTCGATCCTCTAGCATGTACAATCGGGGCCGAGGAAGAAAGAAGGAGACTTTAATGGCCAAGACCCGCCCCTTGTGGCAGACAAACCCGCAAAAGCTGCAGCAACCAAAAGTAAAGAGAAGAGCACTCAGAGTGCTGCGGCCAAACCAAAAGACGCCCTTGAGATGCAGAAGAAGCTCTTAAACCCGGCTGCTTTTAGTTTGAGCACAGAAACCGGAAGATGAGTTCTGTTCCATCACGGTGAGTTAAAATGAAGATTTTAAGCTGATCCCTCTCTAAGCTGTCACACTTTGTGAGTCCCCTCTGGCCCCCATACATTTCATTAGGAACAGCCAAGATGAAAAACAGTGATCATCTAGGACCCGATGGTAGAGGTCAGTGGCTCATCCCCTTCTACACATCTCACCAAGACATTCCTTGATAATGTGTTGCATAACTGCCTCATGTATTCGGGGGTTTCCCATAACCTCATGCCAAAATAGTTATGGAAGAATTGGAGGTGGAGGTGGCAAGGACTTATCATGATTTATATTCCTTTGATTCAAAGAGGGTGCAGTGCTTGAGAGTCATCAAAAGATGCAGGGGTTTCACATTTTGTTTGCCCATGAAAAGTGTGAAAGTCATGGAATGTTAATAAGTAGCTGATATTCCCCCAAAATTAGGTATGTTGTTGTCTAGATCATGGATCCAAAATCTTGGAACCTAGGATGGATCTTACATATACCCTGTCAGTCTTTAGAGAACAAAGGAGGATTGCTCTACAAGGCTTACGGTGGCTTATGTGCTCCTGATGATAGGCGGAACCCTACCAATCACCCCATCTTTGCACCAACCATAGAGCTTAGGGTCTAGTTACTTTCTGACTCTTGATATCCCACAGAAATAACTTTGTATACAGAGAAAACACCTGATACGATCATCTAGGTCTCCTCCCCAAAATCTCTTAGTGTGGAGAGATGTTTTTTAATGGAGCTTCTTCATGAAGAAATTTGTGTTGGAGTAGTTTCATATCACCTTGTCAAAAAGTCATATCTCTGTCATACAAGTTATAATTTGAAGCTACCAATATTGTGGTAGAGTATGAGGCTCTTTTTCTGGGACTAATGGCTGCGAGGGAAATGGGAATTAAGGAGATATCATTGTTTGGAGATGCTGAGGTGATTATTCATCAAGTCATAAATTCTTATCGGGATAAGAATCCTTGGCTCAGGAGTTACAGGAATGAGTTCTGGGAACTTGTTGACAGTTTCTTCTCGACATTCAATTTTTCTTTCATCCCAAGAGAAGAGAATCTGATGGCAGAGATTCATGTTGTCTCGTAGAAGTAATTTTATAGTACCCAGCCGCCCTCTCTAAAATTTGGTACGATGTAGAGGTAAAATCTGAGCCTCCGTGCACGATAATGTTTAGCATTGGAAGGTGTTTGAGGATGATCTGAGATCAAAATATTCCTTGATAATGTTGGTGAGTTTTATGCATTACACATAGATCAAGATATTGATTCTGAAAATGATCTCCATGCTGATGTATTTTTAAATAAAATTACTAATCATCGGATCATTCAAGCCCTTGACCAATCACATTCCATGGGGACTAGTCCCGCTAGAAAGATTGTTCAATGGGAATGATGTGCTGATAAAGGGTGAGTCTTAAGCGAATCTTTAGGGCAGCCCAGGATCACAACATTGCATGCCGGAGGAACCCAAGTTTGTCAATTATCAAATAGATCGACCAAGAGGCGAGGAGGTAGAGTACGGAGTTGCTCAAAGAGGGATTCGTCGATGTGTTGCATGTGAACGCCTGAAGACCCTCAAGGCAATGCGACACATCATCATCTGAGCACAAAATCCTTTGAAGGGAAGAGATGAAGCCATTGACTGAGAAGTAGAGACAGATAAATCCCATGTTTCTTCTTTGTATCATGGAGAAAGTGAAGAAATTCTTTGGAGCCTTGGATAATTGTCCGTTAGAATTTTGGAGTGGGTGGCTAATTGGTTCGATGAAAGAAGAGTGAAGTGAGAAATCCGGGAATGCAGTAATAGGCTTGGAAACCTAAGCCGGGGCTCAGAGAAGACAATTGCCCAATATGGAACACCTCTTGCAAGGGTATTGGGTATCTAGAGGATCTCCGCAGTTAGTGGTTTTCTCGGGTTATATCAGATGTCGGTCATGCACGAGAGGCGAGGAGAAAGGCATTATCACCACTCCTTGGGGAACATTCTGTGTATGCCAAATGCCATTCGGACTAATGAGCAGGGAGCAACATTTCAGCGAGCCATGGACATAGCCTTCATGGAGAAAAGGTTAAGTAGTGATCTACTGGATGACATCTTCCCTCGAGATGCGACAAAGGCAATCACATGAGAGAGAGAATCTTCTCAAAGATGCTCGCCGAGGATTTTGGCCTTCCCTTGCTTAAAATCTTTGTTTGCTATGGAAGAGGAAGCCTACTAAATACATATAAGTATCAATGAAGAATGGATTGACCCTAGTAGAGTAAAGGCAATTCAGACAATAGCTTCGGGTCAAAGGAAATTACCGCAATCCTTCTTAGGGAAAATTAATTTTAGAAATTTGTCAATTTTCTTTGGAAGCCTAGTAGGAAACACATTACAACTACAATGCTCAGAGAAATGAAGTGAGATGAACTGCTAGAACAGAATCTTTTAATAAAATAAAGAAGGCATTAGTAGAAACACGATCGTCGATACGAGCTATTCAAAAGATTTCTGATTTTCTCTTTCATACTCATACGATCTGATGGTAGATCTTGTTCTTGGGAAGAGAATGAAGAAGAGGCCGAAGGCGATATTACCTTCTTCGTGAGGGCGTTAAAGTCAGGAGTCAAAACTCTGAAATTATGGAGAAACAAGCCTACACCCTAGTAAAAGCCCTCAAATCATTCAGAGTCTATCTCATTCCAGGAGGTGATGTCATTCGCCGACCCTCTGTGAGACATCCTTATCTGAGCATTGATGGGAAAAGATGAATGGATAGCCAAGATCACAGAGTTTGACTGAAATAAGGCCTACCAAAGTTAATCAAAGTCAAGGCTTAGCCAAATTCTTGCATTTGGAAACCATTACAAGATTGGGGATAAATTCATGAGCGAATGCTCGAGAATGTAGCGAGTCAATGACACAGGTGATCCTCAGAAAGAGCCCACATTGGCTCAATGTCCTTGGTATAAGGGCGTCATATATTTTCTACAGGAATTGCGGCCCCCGGATGGCAAAGGAACAAATCAAGAGCTCTTAAGCTCAAGGCGATCCAAATCTTGCCTTATTAATCAAAATTTTATCTGGAAAGACCCCACAGGGGAATTGCTTTGAAATGCACTAGATCCGCAGGGAGGCAGGCGAATCATGGAATGAATTTCTTAATTGTGGTCTGTCGGAGGGCACCATTCACCAGAGAGAACCTCTGACCCACAAAATTCTTAGAGTGGATACCCTTGTTGATGTTCATAAAGAGTTAGAGCTGCATCATGCCGTCACTGGGAAGCAGCGATAGGATCTACGCCTTTAGGCTGTGGTTGTTGGAGACCCTTTCGACAATGGGGCCTTGATTTTTATTGGAAAATCCACCACAAGCTTCAGTGGACAACATAGTGGATCACGAAATACGGATTTCTTTACTAAGTGGATGAAGCCATCCCTACGGGGGCTTATCTCCACAAAGGTGTCGTCTAGAAGCCCTACTGGAGGACCTCATCCCACAAGGTTAGTGCCCAAGAAGGATTGCATCACCACCGGTCTTGTTTGCTTTTAGTGCAGATATGGATTGGGATTACGTAAGCTGATTTGGGATCAAAGCTGATTCCTCTACTCATGTACCCACGAGGAGTAATGGTTTAGCCGAGTCCTCCAACAAGTGCGATAAGAATCATCAAAGAAGGCTGTTGAAGACAACAAAGAGACTTGGAACTTCAGTAGAATTAAGCCCTATGGGGTACGATGGTGACTTCTGAAGAGATCTATAGATGCGTCTCCTTTCAGTTAGATTGTCTGAGGCCGGCTCTTTCCTTCTCCAAATTTGGCCATTCAATGGCAAAATTCCTCGGGGTTGTCAGAAGGCCTAATGACATGGTCGGAAGAATTCATCGGTGGTGGAAGTCAATGAGACCAGGAGAAGGCTGGAGTGAGGCCAGAGAATTCAGGATAAAATGAAAGATCAGCAAGTTTGACAAAGAGAAGCCAAGAAGGAGGAATTTTGGAAGATCTGAATGGCGAAATTCTGGGGCCGCTCCTAAGCAGAACCGAGGGCAAGCATGGTAAATTTAGGCCCTTTGGATGATGATTTCAGAATCTCTGAAACCTTCTCAAATAACACATATCAATTTGAGATTTGGAAAGTGAAGAAGGTTTTCAACAGTGATAAATGGGCATTTTCTAAAATGCTGTTTTAAAGAGCCTTCAAAAGTGGCTCCTAGTTACTGTAAATATTGTTTCTTACCCGTTCTTAGGAACATTTTATTATATAGGTTTAGTAAAGGGACTCATAGCCTTGGCCAGCTGACTGCCAAAATGAGTCCTTAGAGCATTGCGGAGACGACTCTATCCCCCATGGAGCCTAATGTTAGTAACATTTCTTGTCAGGGTTTCAAGAGGCATCGCAATTAGAATCCACACAAATACTCAATGGCCAGCTGGGAGAATTCTTGCTTTCAAGTACCATATCAGCGAGCTGCAGAAGTTTTACCCTTCAGCCGGGAATCCATCCTTAGAAGAAATCAGGGGTTATAAAGGTGTCGAATGGCTATCCTCGGCATTGCTTGACGAGAGAATCTCTTATCTTTAGAGAACAGAATCGGCTCGATGCCGAATCCAGAGGGCGTGGCGAGATATCACAATCGGGGATCGGGGAGGCCGAAATCCGCACATGGCGTAGCGAAGTCGATATCCGATACGATCTCCGTGCTCCGGGAAGCTTTCAATGGAAAGGCGGGTGGCGAGGCTATGCACCAAAATTTGTGATGTCCGTCCATGGCCATAAGCCATGATTCGGGAATGTATGATTGATGGACACAAACGCCGTGTCATCAAAATGCAGAAATCCACGATGGAAGATGAACCGATAAGCACAAAGAGTGATCATATGGATCGCTGGTCTAGTCGGAAGGGCTTCAATTCGGGAGAGCTCATCGCATATCGGGATGAGCTCCAGCGATCGAATGGCTGGCGATACTTCAACTCCTTGAATTCAATTCGAATTCTGGAGCTTCATCGCATACATATGCCATCTGTCCCTCGCTGCCACGTCTTCTCCCCATGTCATGCCATCCGCGGTTTCTACATTTAGTCCCTCTTTGTAAGCTCATTACACTTCCAAAACTACGAATGTTACCCGTGCATTCACCTATTTTTCCCTCACCATCCATTAGTGTAGCCTCTCCACTTCCAAATGTCTGCATCGGTAATGTCCATCCCTCCCCGCTTGAGATCCGTCCATTCACCTCCTCATAATCAAGATCTCCAGTCATCCACGGCGCCCTCCATATCTACCGAAGAGGCGGAAATCCATACAAACTTTTCCCAATCGATAAAGCGATTATTCTGATGATTATGGTAGTTGGACATCGTTTCCACCATAAATGGAAAACCAGAATTTGAATGCAAACTTGTCAATGAATTCAGACGTTCGAGTCCTTTGGGGCTGATTGTCGGCGGAAGTTCCTGAGCGTCAGCGGAGACTACATCGCGTGATAAAATCGTAGAAGACGTAAATAAATATTCCAGAAATCACCGATATCTCGTTTAGGCTGCCGGTTTTATTTCCAAGTATATGAGCATTTTGCCATTTGTAAAAGGATGGATGGTGGAAATTTGGGCTCGGTATGTCTTTAACTACTATTTAGTTCCCGGCTTATGTATCTGTCCATATGAGATTTCTTGTTTATGGTGTTCTTCTTTTTACTGTCTAAGTTTCCTCTTATATAGGAAGTTGATTGGTAGATCATCACGAGGTGTTGCATTACATTATGATAAATGATTTATGTTGGCATTATTGTATTTACGGTGCTCACGTATTCAAATGCAAGAAGACCTATGTTGGAATGCTTTCTTCTACAGGCTGTTAGGAACTTGTTGTTTATAGCAGACCTTCGCACTCTTCCCATAAGTCTTTACTGCTGTTCACCCTTTACTCTGAAATCATTATGCGAAGTTTCTCAGAACCTCACTTGCTCAGCCACATGCACGCTTGTTTTGAGTTGGGACACTCTTTGTTAGGGATTTCGCTCATTTGATCTACTTACATCTATAATGAACAATGTTGACACCAAAGCTGATGCGTCGGGGCTCTGCTCCTGCTGCAATCGGGGAGTGACTTTCGTCGCCAACAATTTCAATCTACCATAGCTATTAAGTGTAACGTATTCAACATATCAGTCTATATGAAACGGCCCTTAATCTACCACTACAAATTATCCCCCATGTCTCATTTCATATAGTATATAATCCTCTTTTTTATCCTGTCAGGGCTCCACTCCAACAAAATTAAATTTGCCAAGCACAGAGAATAAATTGGGAAAACCAAGAAATCCCAGCGAAAGGGTAAAAAATGAACCATCCTATAAATAAATGTTTGAGTTCCCTGCATCGATGGTGTAAAGAATACCCTCGTATCATATCTTTCTCTTGGAAGTTATTGCTCCCACTTTTTCTCCCATCTTTGCTTTTAAATAAAAGCTAAAAATAACTCTTCGTTGCCTTCTTTTAAAATCTCAGTTCAAACCCCTAAATCTTCTTTAAAGTCCGCCCAGGATATTGGTTGAGATCTGACCTTCTGGTAACTGTGGAGGAGAGGAGACAGAATTGAATACATTCCTTTTACATCTTCTTCTTCAGCCCAGTAAAACCATGAGAATTTAGCGTTTTGAATTATTGTGGGGATCATGAGCCTCCTCGGTATTATAGCCTTCTTTCTTTCTGGGATTTTTACGTACCTAATTTGTAGTAAAGCGGAGTCTTCGTCTCCAAGGTGCAGTGATGATGAAGCCGGCATCAGCGTTAAAGGTCAGTAAATTTTCTGGCATGCATGTTACACTTCCATAAGATTTTAATGCGACATGTTTTCCCAATCCTATGGACACTACACCAATCAATCCGAACCCTTTATGCATTTAAGACATGCAAATTTTAAACATGACATGCATTTCAGACGGGTAAAAATCAGTCAAATTCAGATATAAAACTTTAGGAATTGAACAGACATATAATTTTAGTTATAAATTCAAGCATAAATTTCAGTCATCAGAAATTTTTCAGATACAAAAATTCAGGAGATTGCTCGGACATATTAATTAATCCATTTACATCCACTAATAATACACCTACATATTTAACCATACATTCTACACTGTCTTTCATTCTACCGAAGTGCGTACCTTTTCCTGTTCGCCTGCTCCGAATGTTCTCTGCGTGCTCCGTGCAATCTGTTGGCCACGACCTTCGAGACTACCGGTACCTCCATGATAAGCTAAGAGTACTCTGCTTCCCCCTTAGCCCCAAGCTGCAAAGGGCCACACACTATCCAGATGGTAAGCCTAGCTTCCCAACTCGCCTCGCGAGGCAGAGCTCACTACTATCCGAGATGGAAAATCCCAGCTCCTCACAAGAAATCAATCAATCCACAATTCGGAAGCGTGGCGATTCCTTCATGATGCGTCCCCTTCTTCCTCATCTTCCTTTCTTTATAGAGTTGTGGCTCCAAACCTCATACTTTCCCTAAATCGCACTAATTAAATTTTAATGAAATATTCTAAATATTCTCCTTCCCACAAGTGTCGTCATCCCCCTCTTTCCTCAATAATTATTTTCTTTTAAATTATTAATTGCCTCATTTCCCTCTGCCACACAGAGTTTTCTCCTAAATTTACTCCTGGTGTTCCTAGATCCCCTTACATGTTCAAATGCTTTCCACAGAAGTGAGTTGCTGAATTTTGGATTCATTTTAGAAAGGTTCTTAATTAGAGATTCCTTACTATGTTGACCTAAACTTTTTACCAAAAGTTCCCATCTTTCCTTTATTATATTTCCCTCCAATTACTTAGTTTCCCAATTCTTATTATTCCCTCTTTCCCCTTTTTAGTGAAACCCAAAATTCCATTTAAAATCTTTCCTTTTATTAATTATTTAATGTATCTTTATTGCTTTCACAAGTTAGGAATGAATTTCTTCTTTGCAATTTTTTGAATCCATTAGTTTTTAATTAAATTCTTACTCACTTCATTTACCCCAAGAATTTTACGAAGACTAAACTATTACTTAGAAGTGGTTTTGTTTAAATTTTTATTTTTATTCTAGGGTCTTTTCTTAAAGTTAGACAAAAAATTTACCCTAAAAGTTTTACTTAGGACTCATATTCTGAATTGGTGACACTTGGTTAGGGGAAGTTGTTTAAGGATTTATCAAGGCGTTAATGTCTTAGGGCCAAAATACTGAGTTTGTTTCTTCATCATCATCAGCAGCGTGCCTTTGGGCCTCACGTGCTCCAAAGGGTGAACCTTTCGCCTCATTACTGATTTTCTTTTCTTGACATGCCTTCAATATGCATGCTCCAAGGGTGCCACTTTCGCTTCTTGTGGTTCTCTTGCACGTGCCGCCGGATGCACCACATGCTCCCAAAGTGCCTTTCTTAGCCGTGATTGGTATCCTTTACAACCCACCGGAGTCCAACATCCATAATTGAACTTGGCAGGAATGGGGCTCTAAGGAATAAGGCCCGCCCTTATTTACTTGCGTATAGAATCATCGTGAGTGTAAAATATTCGCGATGCGCCTTCGGCAGTATACGTGGATTCTCGAGACTGGGTAATCGTTAACCTGATTTAGAACCCGCAGTCAAAGTGTAAATGAAATTTGTGGCGGAATACTTATTGTCACACTTTCTCCCTCCAGAAAGCCTCTGCGGAAATGGTGTGGCCCTTTGCTCCACCTGGCGAAGTGCAGTGAAAAGCTATAGTTAGCTTGCATCATCAACAATCGTGTGGAACATATTATCATATCATCAAATCAATGAAATATCCGGTAAATAAATCAGCCAAATAGCGCACTCCTGACTCGTCCAGTCGGAAGGGGTTCACCGTCTCGCATCCTCAGGTCAAAACCACCGCACACTCAATGAAAGGCGGAGTCAGTAGCACGTCGTCAGAAATTAAACATCAACATCTATCTATCTTTATAACGCATCCATAATCGGACTAAAATGTTTTAACGTCATAAAGAGTCGGATCGATTCGCAGGCAAGTGTCCATCAAAATAAGTTTTTCTGGTGTGCGGGGCGGAAGGATGTTGCCCCCTCTTGAGTCTGAAGCCGTCATAAAAGTTTCTCAGTATAATGCGAAATAAAAGTACCACGGTATCATAGGTCTATCTCAAGCAAAATGTGGTGGCATATCATATAGCGAGTCCTCTGGAACCGCGCTGGAATGGGACTACTCATTGCATCCTTCGGACCCTGGGCACGATCTGCCGATTCAGCATGCGTGGTAATGAGCGGTCTAAGATCTGGATAAAGCTCAGCCATGGGCTCCTAGATGCGATACGCCAAGGAATACATGTCAAATGCATGTACTTGATCTTCAATATAATGTCTCCAAAACCGGATCATTGAAAGAGCATACGTGCATGCGCCTCGAAAGAACCGGTAGGAAGGCTGGTCCGATGGGCCGGGTATATCCACAATCGAAGAGTCCCACAGACCTACGGAGAATTTTATGTCCCCTTTCAAACGATGGAACTCTTAGTTTAGCTTTGCCAAAGAAGATAATCATCGACCTGCGTGGCTTCTGGTGGAAGCTCGGTGTGCATTGGCATAACTCTTCTATCGATGATGCGCTTCTCCCCAATCTGGCTGTCTTATTGTTTTGATTTTATCTTCCATTTCTTGGATCGCCACAGTCCACCAAGCACCCTATCATCAAAGTAAGACCCAACTCAGAGGCGTTCGACCACGGTCACCATAAAAGACTCAAAGGCACCATCTGTGGTGCTGCAGTACTTATTGTTGTAAGCGAACTCTACTAGAGCAAGAATTCCTCCCAACACTTATGTTGGTACATCAGATACATGCACAACATGTATTCCAGGGTTTGGTTCACGTTCTATCTGATGATCCTCTTGACGTCACGGAGTCACTAAAATAGTTGGGACAGGCCTCTTGAAACTAGGTAAAATCGTCGGTAAATATAGATCTATAGATCAAATGTAATCTGCCGACGCATGTACAACCTCAAAATCTCACTAATGAAAATCATTATGTCCAGTGCACGATAACCGTATACCGCGAGATGATGAGCACTCTTCGTCGGTATCTTCTTCACAAAAGAAATCGATTAAGTATCTCCTTAAAAGTCAGGCAATCCAACAATAAAATCCATGAAATAACTTCCCATTTCGATTCGGAAACATTAATGATTTGAAGTAATCCTGCGATTATCTATCATTTCATCGCTGTGACACTCACGGACATCAACCACAAAGTTATTCATCGGCCTTCATTCCCTTTTAGAAGAATAAGGGTTAAAAGTCTTCCCTCGTCTTCGTGACTCCTGGTTGAGCCTTGTAAGCTGCTCTATGAGCCTTGTTCATGATCAACATCCTCAACTCTTTGTTTGGTGGTACGTAAATCCAAATTTTTAACCTCAATAACCCGTCGCTATGAAATGAAAATCCCTCGTATCATGGTACCATCATGGTGTTTTATACGATAAAACCCTCGACCTCTTTGTACGGTCATCATCATCTTTGTAAAGTGAGAATCTTCTCGTAATCTTGTCTGAAGAATAACTTACCGAAAATATCATGACCTCGGGCTCAAAAGCATCTTCGGTTCAACTATTCCTTTATGCTAAGTAATCTCGATGCGTGCCCCTGCTATAAAATTCCGATGATATATCGTTGTCACCGTCCGGGTTTAGCGCAAAATATTATTTGTAGTCCACAATGATGATCAACAATTCGAATTTAGTCAACGGGTAGTGTCTCCAAACTTAGAGCATATCGGGTAGTAATAACTCCAAATCGTCGTCGTGTAGTTCTCCTCGCCTTCTCGGTTTCCTCGAAATCAGCAATCACTCCATTCGAAAGATCTTGCATCAAGACTCTGTGTAAGATTTCCTTGGATGTGTCAGTGAATACTAAGAAGTCTGCGTCTATGTCATGGACCTTTAGTATCGACGTTTTGGTCAACAACTCTTTAAGCCTTCAAATGCGCCGTGCGTTTCTCATCCCGACAAACTTCTTGTTTTTCTTAACAATTCATGATCAGATTTGCTATCTTGAAAATCCCTCAACAAACCATAGATAGTATCCTGCTAAACCCATAAATCCTATGCACTTCTTGTACATTTTTTGGTGCATACCATTCCATAATAGCCTCTACGCTTGGATGGATCCGGCGATACCTTCACCGGAGATGACGCGCCTTTCGTAGGTAAGATATCAATTGATAAAAGAGCATTTGGATAGTTTCCCATACAATTTGTGCTCTCCGCGATTATTTAACAATGCCGGCCTTGGAGTGCTCATCCGTATCCTCCGGTAAATCCAGAGGTAAGACCAAAATATCGTCGATAAATGCTTGAATGAGGACATCGAGTACTGCGGCGGAACACCCCGTTCAGTAAAACTCATAAATAACCTGGTTTCTCGGTGAAAGCATTAAAGCGATGAAGCTCGTATTGTGATATCATCTTAAAAGAGTCTCGGGATCTCATCCTCAACCCGATTCATAGTGGTGGGTGCCGTCGATCTTGGAGAACAAAATGCTTTCCTTCGTTTGATCGAAGGCAGTCATCAATTATTTGTAAGGGGTATTGATTCTTGATGGTAGCCTTGTTCAGATTGATGAATTCGTCAATGCAAAGCCTGCCGATGCATCCTTCTTCCAGATAGAAAATACTTGGTGCCCAACGGTGACACACTTCGGACTATCTCGGTCGAGTCGTAACTCCTTGGTCGCATTTCAACTCTTGCAGCTCCGGAGATTGAAATCGATGCGTGCGTTCTTCCTCGATTTGATCTCGGTTTCAGATCGCCAGTAAACTCAATTCCCTTTTCGGCGTGGCTCCGTCAAATCTAAATCGTCACAAGCTCCTTCACCGCCGGAAGTGTTCTGAATACCAGCCACTCCCTTTTGTTTTAAGCAAGGATAGCATAAAGATTTCACCCATAGCATATCTTAAATGGCTATCAAGGAAGAGATAGAACCTCAGAAACTCACAGTTTAAATCCTGCAATCACAAATCCTCACATCTTCATCGTCGAATAAGCTCAGCCGTTTCGTCTTACGATTGAGTATTATCACCTCTCTTGATTTCCAGCAATCCATGCCGATCCGCAGCGTCGCCAGAATCCTAAAGATTGTAATTACAAGTTGACCCTGCTGATAAACTCTCCCAAGTTAAGGGAAAAACCCGTAGCTTTTCCTCCAACCTTCTGTTTAGATCCAGAAGACATCTCTACAAAGATAAAATCAACCTGTTTGATTGCCTTTACCTTACCACTACTCCTTTTGCGTAGCGCACGAGAGAAATGAAACTCAGTGCACAGGTCTATCAAAATACTAAAGTGCGGTGTTGTGATGCATCGTCTTGAGAGCGATCGGTAGTACTTTCTGTCGTGATTATTGCATACATGAATTGATGGGCCTTACACCCATATCCCCAACTATGGCAGTGCAGGTGATCCTGAACCTCTTGTCTCTCCATAGGGCGTCGCTGGTGATGTAAACACACATCAACACCTTCTTCAACCGATAGTCTGGTACACAGTAGAAGATGATGGCCTTGGCACCTGGAACCCTAAATGCATTCTCTTTGAAACGAGGGCCTAGTAATGTTATTGTAGAGGCGTTGTGCTGATGTTGTAGTCCCGATAAGTGGTATTCCCTTTCAAAGGCGGTCATTGGGGTGTCTTGAAAAGTGGATCTCATCTCACGGAAGCCGCTGATATCTGGCATATGTCTGGGTATACGTCTTTGTGGTGCCAGGATGAACCACGCCTGCTTGAGATCTCATTAGATCACGGTACATTTACTTCCACTAAGCTCCTCCTTTACTATGAGGGCCTTTTGGGTGTCGTTATGAGTTTGAGGCATCAGATCCTAACAGCGCACGGCGCGTTAAAGTTCAAACATGAACCAAATTGACGCCAGGTTTCCTAAATCTTAAGGTGGGGCATCTTTAGGCGACTCCATGAAGAGCGTGCGCAAATGCTCGGAGCGCATTACAACCTCCACTGTTGTAATCGATTGAACTCAATTTCGTGGCTCAGTAAGTTCCTCGAAGATACCTCTCCGAAATGTTCCGCAGATTGATTCCCGTAACCGCGTCTTCGGCGTATTGATTCTGGCGGAGTATCTTTCCACCATGGCTCCTTAGGATGGACGCCATGCGGACCTTCATGTTGGAGGTATATTCGTGAAGTGTGAAGCACATCACCATATTCTCAACCGTACCGGTAGCTGCCGTCGGGCATGAAGAACTTGAAGTTGACCTTCTCGAGGTTCGCGGTTATTGCTACCAATAGCGAGCCAGGTCTGGTGGAATTATTGAGGTGCGGTAGCCCATCAGCCTCATCTATGTCAATCGGTAGTCCGTGCCTCGGTTATCGTTGAAAGACCTCCTCATCATCCGACCACGTCTCCATGCGATCTGCTCCTGTCCAGGAACCTACTCGCCTCCCTAGGGTTAGACCCCCCAGGCGTGGAAGCTACTGGAGGCATCTGCCTCACCCTAGTCTCGTTATACTTGCCCTCCATGGCGTCCTCTAACCATGATTGCAATAGCACCTGATCAGCTTCGTCAACAATAGTATAATCCGTCATCAGTAATCACGGCCGTGCGAATCCCAAGTCTGGAATTGAGACGAGTTCCAGTACCATATTAACGGCCTCCTCGATACGATGTAACAACTCACGATAATGAATTTCAAATTCTTCCTTTTGTTTTAAAAGAAATTGTAATGTGGCGTGTAAAAGGAAGCGATTTTACGAATTGACTATCGTGACGAATAACAAGACGCAAATACGATGATCACAACAAGAATACGCAAGGCATTAGATGACATATTGCGTATTTGATACGGTACGAACACAGATGGAAGAATCATAGTAGTAGATTTTACTATTTACTTTTGTGGCGAGGAAGCCGGAAATCTTAGTTCTACTCAGGAGAAGAGTAATGAGATAGGCTCATGGTGATTTCGGTGACTAGTAATCTGTTAGCAGACCTCCCGTTAGATTCGACGTCCGACCTCTTATAACAAGTGAATTTTATTTTTGGTTTTAAAGTGGCAATGCGCGTAAACACAAGGGAAATAACACATACGACTCTATTGGCAAGGTTTTAAAAGTGTGTGCATGCGTACACAAGGGAAACAACACATACGACTCTATTGGCAATGATCTCAGACCACTTACTCCATTAATTCTATTAATCGACGAGATATCCAAACAATCGTAGAATAATGTGAATTGAAGTAATTTCAACCCCCTTTACCAAAATGTAATAATCCATGATACTTAGTTCAAGACCTTACATTTTATGTGTCGTCACTAACAACGAAATTTCAATAGCATTACAATAAATTAACATTGCCATTATCTTATTTTACAATAACTTGCAATTATAATGAAAAACTAAATACCTATCAAGTCATCAACACCAACCTTAGATCCTTATTTTATATTGCAGAAAGTACTACCTTTACATATTACCAACAATATATTTTAATGAAATTTCTCCATACATATTACAATAAAAATAGATTACAATAAGGTAACAATGCCATTACATAAATTTACCATAACTCAGCAATCTAAATAATCCACGACATTACATTGATTTGTTTCTAACCCTAACATTACCTATGATCTATAATACAAGAACATTACTCTTATGTGATTCAAGACAATACATTTTAAGGAAATTACCTTTATACTTTACCAAATGATCAATGCATAACAGTTTCCTTCTTAAATGAATACATAACACAATCCCTTTTAAATAAACGATTAAAGGAAATAAATCCCTTCTTAAGGAGATAAAACTCACCAACTAGGCTTCCCAAATTAATTAAAATCACAATTACTCTAACTACTACAACTCACAATCATTCTAGCTTTAAAATAAATAACATCGTTTTTTTTTTTTTTTAAACATCAATGGTGACAGAGCCTTCAAGGATTACATAATTCTAATATCACAATACTCTAATTACTACAGTTCGCAATCACTCTCGCATCAGTAAATAACAATATTAATTATAGAAATGTAACTGAATATTCATAAATTCCGAGAAGGTAACAAAATATTTTTCTATTCTGTTGGAGAGTCTTTTGTTTTTACTCCTCACTAACGAATGATAAAGTCCTGGCATACACTTTATTTTGAAGGGTTAAACGCACAACAATCATAGCTGCCTAGGGCACGACTAACACACAGTCAACTCCACAAACGAGCTCTATGTTCTCCATTCTCGAGGATACTAACAACATTGAACTTTGACTTGGCAATTTAATCGAGGATGTAACTAATCTGATCCGCTTGCATAAATTCTGAATTAGCCATAAAATTATTTTAATTTGATAATCTTACAATAAATGAAGACAAATTAACTCTGCCTAATATCCTGAAGAAGATTTCTTAGTTGATGGAGAGGTCCTTTAAGATAGAGCTAAACTCCGCACGTTGCAGTTGAAGATAACTGATTTTGTTTCAAACAAAATTCTCTATTTGAACAGTGCCAAAAGGCAATAGTTAGATTCACAACTAATCTACCTTAGTTTGACTACAAGATCAAACTGGCTCTCATTTTCCCTTACTTTATTTCAATCTGCCATATCTATTAAGTGTAACGTATTCAACATATCAGTCTATGTGAAACGACCCTTAATCTACCACTGTAAATTATCCCCCATGTCTCATTTCATATAGTATATAATCCTCTTTTTTATCCTGCCGGGGCTCCACTCCAACAAAATTAAATTTGCCAAGCATAGAGAATAAATTGGGAAAACCAAGAAATCACAGCGAAAGGGTCAAAAAAATGAACCATCCTGTAAATAAATGTTTGAGTTCTATGCGTCGATGGTGTAAAGAATACCCTCGTATCGTATCTCGCTCTTCGAAGTCAAGCTTATCAGACTGCCAATGTACGAATCCCCGCTGCTCCCACTTTTTTTTTTCTCCCATCTTTGCTTTTAAAGAAAAGCTAAAAATAACTCTCCGCTGCCTTCTTTTAAAATCTCAGTTCAAACCCCTAAATCTTCTTTAAAGTCCGCCCAGGATATTAGAAGAGATCTGATCTTCTGGTAACTGTGGAAGAGAAGAGACAGAATTGAATACATGCCTTTTACATCTTCTTCTTCAACTGGTAAAACAAAACAAAATTTGGCAATTATCGGGTATCGCTGGGGATACATGAGCCTCCTCTAGACTGTTATAGCCTTCTTTATTTCTTAATTTTTCTGCACTAATTTGCTTAGTAAACGGAGATCTTCTCGGCTCCCGAAAGTGCAGTGATGATGGAAGCGAGCATCAGCGTTAAAGGTCGAGTAAATTTTCCAGCATGCATGTTACACTACATAAATTTCAATACACGACTTACGTTTCCCAATCCTAATGCAAGTTGCACTACAGCCGATCCGAACCCTTAATACTTTTAAGACATGCAAATTCTAACAAGGCATGCATTCAAACGGGTAATATTCAGTCAAATTTTAGTCATAAAACTTCAGAAATTGAACAAACAACAATTTAGTTATAAATTCAAGCATAAACTTTCAGTCATAAGAAAATTTTCAGATACAAAAATTCAGGAGATTGCTCGGACATATTAACTAATCCATTTACATCCATTAATAATACACCTACAAATTTAACCATACATTCTACACTGTCTATCATTCTACCGAAGGGCGTAGCTTTGCCTGTTCGCTTGCTCCGAATGTTGTCCGCGCGCTCCGTGCAATCCTGCTCGCCGACCGTCGAGACTACACCGATACCTCCCAGCCAATCTCTAGGGGTACTCTGCTTCCCCCTTAGCCCCCCGAGCCGCAAAGGGGCCACACACAATCCAGATGGTCCGTCTAGCTTCCCAGCTCGCCTCGC